>NW_019294497.1:0-26005 GCF_000500325.1 Leptinotarsa decemlineata | reverse complement strand
CTTTGAAACTACAAAGGAAATTTATATTTTGGCAAGAAATTTCCATACTCGTACTTACACTTGTACAGCCGATGTCAATGCATGTTGGAAACCAAATGGTACTCGCTAGGTCACTTTGTTCCATATGGAACGTATGGCAAGGCTACATAGTCAGTTTCCTCTGGAAAAGAAGCAGAAAATACTACAATGAAGTTGGAGGAAAAGTTGGAGACCATCCTGGAAGGGGTCAGTTTGGTTCAAAAGATCTTTTATTCAGCCCTTCAATGAAGATTATAACAATTCTGATTTTAATAATCTGTAATGAAGCATCAAATTATACGTCTACGTCAAAAAAGTATCGGGAATGTCATTTATCGAATGAAAAAGGATGCCTCGAAGTGGAAATTTGAGAAAAATACTCCACTAGTCTCCTTCCCACATATCTGGTCTTTCTCGAAGAATTTGATCTCTCAAAAGCCTCATTATGCCCAGAAAATTATTTTTCATCTACTGTCTCACATTCTGGCAAGAGTTTGGAGTGCACAACGCCGTGATGATCGAAAAAAACCGTCAATTCAATATCACCTTCACTTTTGATCGACTTCGACGAGATTTTTTCGGCTTCGGCTCAATAGAAAGCCACCATTCCAAAGCTTGTTGATTTGTTTTTGCGGAAAATAGTTCAAAATAGCGCGAATTGATTTGTGAGACGTAGACCTTTCAGCGGCTAGGTCTCTCAGACGCAAACGACGATTTTCAGTCACCATTTCCTCTAGCTCAGCTAGGTTTCTCTCACCATTTCCTCTAGGTTCAGTTGATGATGGCCGAACCATAGCGAGGCAACCACATCTTCACTGCTTTTAAACGCGCTGTACCACTCATACGCACATGTTTTTGATTAAGACTTAAGAAGGAACAAAGCTTGCAAATTATTGAATTTTATTATCAAAATTCATGCTTGGTGAAGAAAGTGCATCGTGCACTTCTTCCAATTCATTGCCAGTTTACATTATTGGACATTAAACCACCAGCACGCATACGTAGAGTGAGGATCGAAGAAAATATTACGGCTATATCCGCCAGTGTTCGTGATGACTGTGAAATGCCGATTCGCCGCCGTTCGCAGCAATTAGGCCTCTGTTACTCCACTACTTGGAAAATTTTGCAAAAGGATTTGGGTGTAAAACCTTATAAGATACAGCTGGTGCAAAAATTGAAGCCACACGACCTCCCACAACGTCTAACATTGGGTGAATGGGCGGTGGCAAAGTTGGAGGAAGATCCATCTCTGTATCTGTAGAGTAGGGAGGGTGAGTGTAAGCCCACGCACTTAGGCCACATGTGACCCATTGTACATCTTCCCGAGGAGTTGTCCTCCTAGGTCGTCGTCCATCCTGTCCTTTCCAGGAAGGTGNCTCTTATTGACGATAACTCCGGGCACTCGCACAGGACATGCCTGATAGTCTCATCATCGTGTTCACACATCCTGCATAGAGGTGTGTCCACTAGCCCCATATTATGGAGGTGTTTCTTTAGTTGACAGTGGCCAGTCAGAAATCCTACTGTAAGGCGTAGATTTTTCCTGGTCATCGCCAGATATTTCTTCGGCGTTAGCTTCCCAGGGTCGCCCAAGGTGACCCTGGCAAGATTACATCCTTTGATTCCATCCCATCTCTTGAGCATGGGTGTAACATTTGACTAGTTCCGCAATTGTCGAAGTCATCAAGCCGTGGGTGCCACTGGGTCCTTAAATTCTTAGTCCAGCCGCTTTCTTGACTAAAGACTCAGCAATGCGATTACCTTTACTTCTGTCGTGCCCTTTAACTCACCTCAGGATAATGTTATTATCTACCGAGGCTTTGGCTAAATCTTAGTGGCACTCTACTACTAGCCCTGAGGTAACACGCTTTCTGTTCAAGGCTAATAGTGCTTGTCTGCTCTCAGTGCAGATTGTTATGTTTTTGCCAGAAATTCCTTTCTTGGTTATTTCTTTTGTGACGATTGAGATACCAGCCAGTTCTGTTTGGACCACGCTGGTATTTCTTCCCATTCCCCACTTAATCCTTAGGCTTAGTGAAGATCCATATTTTTTCGGTACTTTTTTGACAGACTGTATGGTCATTACGGAAGGGATTCCCAGCTCTCACATTTTCCAGTTAACATTACAGTTAGTTGTTTTGTTTTACTGTACTGACCCTTCAAATATTCAGCACAGTATTAGATGACATAATTTTTGCCTGTGGAAACTCAATAGTAACACTTCTAATTAATTTGATGACAGTTATTTCAAAAGCAGCTGTTGCTGACCAGTCAACCACCAGAAATATGAGAGCTCAAATTGAAGGAAAACTTTTGAAAATGTAAATCCATTTCTAGGTATGGAAACAGTAACAATCAATTTCTTACAGGCATTGACTTTTGCAAAAGACTTTGGAAAAAGTTGAAATACGTACTGTTTTCTGCAGATCTTGATCAAGCCTTTCGACTAGTTTACTCCGCCATTGCACCAGATGGAAACTGATTGTAACCTTGCTTATATGTTCAAAATGACCCAGAAAGTGCTATGTAACCTCATTAACCTTTTTGGAAAACCTCACAGCCCGCCATCGCACATTTATTATTTTTGTATTCGACTAACTGGATCTCTAGCCTGCACTTACCACAAACATTGAAGGTGAGGTAAATTTTGAGATCGTTCTACAAGAGTTACCATTACTATGTTTAAAGGAATTTGGTTTTCACGGCTGGCGTCAATGTTTTGGTTGTTTTCCGTATTTTGCCGGGGTCTTCTTTGGTTACAAACTTCAATCGTTCCAAGTGAAAGGTCTTGGTTAATACGCCAAGAAGAGTACCTCAACCATGTCACTGAAGATAATTGCCTCAGTTCCAGTTGAAACGTTTGAGATTGCAATCAAAGGAGAGCACGGCAAAACCTGGAAACCAACCAAAAGATTACCATGTTTCTTTGAGCTACCATGAATGTATTATTTTGATAATTTGTTTAGAAACAAACGAAATATTTACTCAAGTTTTGTATGATGTTGGTGTTCATGCTTTAATTCGATTAGCTTGAAAGTTAAATCTTCAAGGACCGTCAGTTAAATCATCCACGAAATTTACTTTTGGCAAACATCCAATAATTTGTATTGTCGATACGCTTCATTTCCTGAATTTTCATTAATGTTGAGATGTACGACTATGGCAAGCTGAGCAAAGAGCTGAAAAGTATATTGTTCATCTGGAAAAAAAATACCAATTTCAGTTTGGTTTTGATTGATATACTGTGTTGATTCGGGAAATAAAAGGAAAACCTGAAACCTCTTCATCTCCTGAGGACACCAACACAGTTGACGAAACGTGCACTAAGAAAAGTGTTTCACTTCTGGTGTTTGGGAACAGTGCTTGCTTTTGATTCATTCAAAAATGTCGGAATGGAACAAAGTTTCCATTTATTCGACGTTTTTACTGAAAATATTTTTCCGAACTAACTAGGAAAAATAAATAAGTATCTGTGAATCAGTTTACCATAGCTGGTACTCTGAACCCCTGAAAAATTATCGTCTGGGCATTCCAGATTTGGGAATCAGTACCCAAGTCTGGGTACTGATTCCCAGAATCACAAAAACAATTCAATCGGAAGGAAGAAGGAATTAACACCAATAAAATCTGGCTACCTGCACTCAATTGCTCTTATAGCAGGTTATTCAGTTCAACTTGTGGAAACGAAGCTATGCCTTTCCTCAAAAATCTGAAGCAGAAGACCCAAACAGATAACCAGCACACTTTCTTTGTTGCCTCATCGACTGTAATGGGTCTACCGCAATCGTAGACGAAATTTCAGGCATATAAACCTGCATGCCTGACAGTATCATATTCCTGTTCACACATCCTGCATAGAGGTGTGTCCACTAGCCCCATATTATGGAGGTGTTTCCATAGTTGACAGTGGTCAGCCAGGAATCCTACTGTTGAGCGTAGATTTTTCCTAGTCATCGCCAGATATTTCTTCGGTGCCAGATTCCCAGGGTCGCCCAAAGTGATCCTGGGTCCTGAAATTCTTAGTCCAGCCGCTTCCTTGCATAAAGAGTCGGCAATGCGATTACCTTTACTCCTGTCGTGCCCTTTAACTCACCTCAGGATAATGTTATTATCTACCGAGGCTTTGGCTAAATCTTGGTGGCACTCTAGTACTAGCCCTGAGGTTAAACGCTGTCTGTTCAAGGCTAATTGGGCTTGTCTGCTATCAGTGCAGATTGTTATGTTTTTGCCAGAAATTCCTTTCCTGGTTATTTCTTTCGTGGCGATTGAGATACCAGCCAGTTCTGTTTGGACTACCCTGGTATTTCTTCCCATTTTCCACTTAATCCTTAGGCTTAGTGATCTGGAGTTCACTCCACATCCTGAGCCTTCATGCTGAGGGTTTTTGAAACCTTAAGTGTATTTGGTTGAATGAAAACTTTGAGGTAACTTCTACGTTGTTTAGTCAACAGTTCAACGGAAATAGTCTTACTTTTCACTCACCTGCTTCGTGTAAACTTGTAGAACATCAAACTTACTTGACCTTCGAATTTACTTCTAATATTTTCACTAACAAGTATGGTACCTAATAATTCTTGTAGTGAGTGTAACAGAAAAGCTGCATCTAACTGGATGACATTTTATTTTTCTTCTTCTCACTTTCTTGCTAATATTTGTAAACTAAATCATGATCCCCTTTTCCCCAGTTCTAGTTAACTTTATCAATGTCACTCCCACTCCCTTTGACTACAACATTCAAGGGCATAAATACCAATTTGCAAATCATTCTTTACATAGCTTCAAAGGGTCTTATGAAGGAGCTTCTGTTATAGTTGCTCTATTCTCGGTATTTATGCTCTCAAACAACAGACCGATCTCAGGGGCGACGGGAACAATTTGTAGTAAAATAACCTAACCGTAAAAATGTTGAAAGTAGTAGAATAGTTTTGAAAAAGGTCCGAGGAGGAGCCTGCTAAGGTTTGTGGGTTCTTATTAGGCTGTGTTTGCCAGCTGGATCCCCGAGATTACAGAGCTAGCAGCGAATCGTCCCAAATATGGCGGAAAATACAGCAAAGATATTCGTCGCAGGTATCGGATTCAGACCAACGGCTAACCTTACTTTTGTTGAAACACATTTTTGCGTTGTTTCAAATGCTGAAGTTTAGGTTGCACCAGCATAGGCATGGGAATCGATGGCCGTTCTTATACAGAGACAGAATCCTGAAAATTCTGGTGTAATATAATGAAACCTTGCTCACAGGTCACTGTGATATTTTCACTATAGAAAGTTCACAATTCCGCGACACGTGTTTCGATATACAGTAACTTTCTCAAGCTAAGTTCCAACTTCTACCCTTACAACATTACATACGTCCTACATTCTTCATACATTCAATGCTAAGCTATAGCAAATAACCTGACCCGACCAAAAATAATCCTTCTTATCCTTTCCGATAATCCTCTGATGTAGGGGAGTACAAGTACTGCTTGTGGCGGCTTCTCTTCCTTGTGGAGTTCTTGCTATCTTCTAGCTACGGCATGTTCTACCATTACTCTGGAGTAACCATTCCGTTGAAGATCATTTTTGATGATGCCTAGTTCCTTTTCGAGACCTTCCTTTGTATTACAGAGCCCCAAAAGCACGGTCTAGTAGAGTCTTGATGATTCCTCTCTTAGTCGATTGATGGTGGTTGGATTTCTGGTTCAGATACTGTCCTGTGTGAGTGTGTTTTCGATATACAGATGTTTTTCATTTAGTGTCGGTCCTCTTTACCAATACGTCTAAGAAAGGCAATTAGTTGTGGACTTCCTTTTTGTGAAAGCACTGACTCCCTTGCAGCACCCTCCTTTGCAAGGGAGTCAGCAGCTTCATTGTTTTCCAGGCCAGTATGGCCAGAAATCTAGACCAGAGACAATTTGTTGAGTCTTCCTTTCGAGGAGAGTCGTTTTTGGCAATTTGCTACCAATTTAGACGTTGCTCAGCAGGAGCCAAGAACTCCTGATAACTAGCTTCAGAGCTGTTTCACTCGTCTTTCGGTTGCAAAGTTACGAATTATCATTTTTCCTAGTCCCTAATCCATACACCATCAATTCCGCAACCAGTTTTCCAAATCCAAAACTGTAAAGGTCGTTATATAGAGACTTGAGATACGTTCCTTGCGATTGGTCACAAGACCACCCTTTGTATTTGGAAATTGAGTTCATGGCTCCCTCTCTGCGGCGAGTACCAAAGAAGAGGGGGACTTTTAACACCCGGACTGTATAGTAATTATTCACGAGAAGGCCTAAGTATGATCTAAGAACAAGTGGAGCATAGACGAAATATTCGAAAAAATATAGATATTCATACTTAGGCTTCTCTCGATTGAAGCCTAGGTAATGTTGTTTTTTTACGAATTGGTTGTGAATTAGTATCAGTTCACTATTTCTGCTTGAGAAAGCTATCGTATAGCGATACACTCGCGGTTTTGTAAATCATTTATAGTAGGAATCTTACAGGAAACTGTATTATTGAATTTAAATATTGATTTTCCATGAAATATTGTTCAGTTCCATTCAAATAAGTGAAATAATTCAATGTGACGTCAGTGAAAAATGTTTAGAATTGAGTAATTAATGTATAAACACGGTATACAAATAAACAGCAACTAACCCTAAAAGCATAAGCTGTGTATGGGATACTACAAACAAATCCATAACTTTAAACTATCCATTTTTTTGATAATTGAAGAATCAGTCAATTGAAATTGAAAGTGTTCAAAATTTCGAGTTATAGGGTTGAGTTACTAAATTTTCCGAAAGAAAACTGTACGACATACTCAGAGCAAGTAACCCTTGCCATGTTGTCGTTAACACCCTGTAGAAGACTTCTGCTCGTCGATTCATCCAAGAGAAATTAATATTCAGTGAAAGTTGAGGTGGACTACTTTCTGAAGGATTCAAAATGGAAATTTTGATATGCAGAACCTTTTTTTCACTTTTGGAATCAGGTAAATTATTAGACAAGCCGCGTGTATTTAAAAACCAGCTTGATGACATTCAGAAATACGAATTATTCCATAGTGTTCCCAAGACAAGCAAAAATCGAAAAATGCTCATGCTTTTTTAAAATCGCCTTCAGTTTCGTGGGTTATATTTTTATTAAGCTGTAGAATATAGAATCGTAACATTCTGAAGTTCCGTTTTCTTCGGTTTACTTCAGTATGCCTATCTCTGTTCATTTGTAGGTTCAAGAATCAGGACTTTAAGTTTGAATTGAACGGTTTCTTTGAATCGAAATTGGCCTGAAAACAATATATGAATTCCAGTGCAACTGTTTTGAACAAAAAAAGCTTCATGGGGTCAAATTTGGTGAATATGCTGGCCGAGGCACGATTACGCTGTTGTTTTTGGCCACTGACGAGTGAGAAGGTGCTTCATCATGATGCAAAAGCCATGAATTGTTCTTCTCACTAACAAACGAAACATGTACCATGTTTCCATGTGTACCAACAAAGAAAAATCGCTAATCATGTTCGTAGCCCGCGAAATCTGAACATCCACCATATTTTTTGAATGTACCTCGTATAATTCAGTATCCAGTGTGAAGATACCTTGAGTAGAAATCTCGAATTCTGAAAATGCCCTATAAATTCGATTGTTTTTCAAAAAGAGTAACTTTTTGATCAAATTTTTCCAAATTATTCTTATCACCCTCCCCTACATATCAACCCTTGAAAAATTCTCTCTACAGCAAACAGTTAAATTGAATATGTTCAATAATTTCAAGAAATGAAAAAACTTCATTAATTTTCAGCACTTCATTATTTTTTCCGGACCTCCTTCCTTATTAATCAAAAACTGACATAAAACTGACGTTGACATTTGCAATCAATAAACAAGAACTGCTCTCTAAAAACTTGATTTCGTTGAAGTTTATTATAGAAACAACTGATGCTAACCATTTTTTACTGTTGCGTCACATTGAATGCTTTCACTATTTTCCATTTTCAAAAATTACCAACCCAGCCATCGATTTCATGTATAGATTACAAAGCTGAGCAATTTGGATATTCACGTTTTCATAACATTTCGGAATGTTTGCAAAATTTTCTGAGTTTCATTCATTAATAAGTAGCACTTGGGTTATGGTTTTTGCTACCTTATAGCTACCAATATAGATTATTAGACATTGTAACCAATACTCTAAAAGTAAAAAGCAAAGAAATGTGTTCAGAAACACATTTCTTTGCTTTTTACCGTAGTGGATACGTTTCTTTTAGAATTGGTTACTCTGAACATTTTTTAGCTATCAAATCCTCTGGAAAGCATTCTGTAAGCTGGCCATCATTCTCAAATATCCAGTAAACCTGCATTCATTCGAGTTGACCCTGATGTAATAATTTTTATTGAAATATCAGCTTGAGAAAATCTCAAGAGAAATTATGAAATATGTGGCCTTTTCCTGATTCACCCCTACGCCTATCTTGTGAATTTTTTTGCCATTTTAGAAGCAGTTTCAGTTGTGAATATGATGACTAATATTTATTGTGGTTACTAGGAACAAACTCATTTGAAACGATTTACTGGATAAAGCCTACAGGATGGTGTAATAGTAGAGGTCCAAGTCCGATTCAAAAACCAAAGAAGTTTTATAACAAACTTTGACGAATTATACTTATGTTGTTATGAAAGATTTGTGCCGATTCCAACTACTTTCAGACCGCGGTAGTATGATTTCTGAAATTCAGTTGTTATTCTCATAATTATTTGCGTATAATATTATATTATATTAATTCAGTAACTTTTTCGTCAGCTGAGTATCTTTTCCAATACAGATTTCTTTTGAGAAATTTTCACTTGTGTTGTATACATGTGAAATATCAAATATGAACGAATTTTGGAAGGCTACTTACAGGTAAGTCGTTTTGGAGCTATTTGAGGTTTTCGGAAGTATGTAATCATATCAATTATATCAGAACCTCTTATATCCGCAGGGCCCAAGTGTTGGCAACAGAAATGTCAATTAAATGAGAACTGAGGTGAATATACAATTTCTAAAGCAAGTGGTGCCAAATCAGGTCTGCCACATGGACACTTGAGTCATATTTTCGTCAAAGAATGTTTAGTGTTATTTTCAAAAGCATTCTCATGAATCTTATTGTCGAATATGTTTACCAAATGTCAATTTTTGGTCAAAAATCACCCCTAAGCCCTTGACATCATTGCATCTCTGTCTAAATCTTGAATAGCATCAAGTTTCAATTCATTATTGCTACAGAAAGTGACACGCATCCCAACTGAATATTTACACAATCACCTTTATTATTAATTACGCAAAATAGCTCAAGTCATCAGAGGACCTAGATTGGAGCCCTGAGGAACACCAGAAGTAACTAGATATGTTGTAGACTCGTGACCGTACTGTAATATACAGGGGTGTATGGGAAGTTGTTGAAATTATTATGTTTTCTAACCTTCAATTGATTGAATTTATCGCACAAAACGATCGGCACAACTGTTTCCATCTGTCAACAACAAAAACTTCAAATTAAAAGAACTAAACAATTTTGAGAGGGGTTAAAAGAAGCCTTTTTCAAAATTCAAGAAGAAGATGAAAGCTGTCATCATTCAGCTCCTGAAGCTAACCCAAAAAAGAAACAAACTACCGAACCGTTTGAAGATTTGGATCCCTACTATCCAAGCATAGTATAGTTCAATAGCTGGCCTAGTAGTTCCATAGTAGCACCTCGATCAAATGCCTGCACAGCCAACCAGGGCCACGCACGGTGCAATTCGGAAATTGTGCAGGGTTGCCGGGTGCCGAATCTTTCAGAAAATTTACGTACACACGGACTTGTAAGGCTCCTCAGTTGGACTTTTGTAACCGAATCGTTTTTGTATTTTTTCGTCCAAGTCCCTAGTCCTCGTCTCTCCCTCCCTGCCTTCCGAAACCCTCCCCAATTGTGCTTACAGCAAAAAAAATAATCTGTCACATCTGTTTTTGTCGGTTGGTTGTGTTTTGCTGAGCGCCCACTACTATGCTGAGCAAGTCGCAACCAGCGTTAGGGTACGTACACAGTGAAATCGGGATGGGCTTTTTCTGGCATAAAAGCTCAGATCAGCGCCTAGATCAATGCTTGGCCAAACTGGTGGGGTACGCTTTGAACTTAGTCGCCTTTTGTCGACTACATTACTGTCGATTCAACCGTTACCGCCAATATATACCGATTAAAATTGTCCGGGGGGGGGGGTAGTTGAACATCTCGTGAACCGGGCCAAGATGCATTCCACCTCACTCAGAGCTAGGGTAACAATTATTTTAGGATCACAGGGCTCACATAGGTCAGGCTCTACTGTATATCGATGAGTCATTTACAGTAATTTATTTTTGGCGACAAGCTAGTACCATCCAGGCTGCCCAGTTTCACTGTGTTCGTACCTTTAGGGTTTGAACACATGAGTGGTTATGAGCTTGCTGCCAGATAAAAATCCTCCAATTGAACAGAAGGGCCTAGCAGGTTACCTAGGTAAGCACTGTGAGCCAGGATGTAAGCTAAACATTCTGAAAATAGCTCTAAGCTAGGTAGAATGGCTAGTGCTTGTACAGTTGGCATCAATTACTACGCCTGTCACTAGCTACTTTCAACATACTGTTAAGCTGTTAAGCTTTATATACAATGACTATAAATTGCCTAGTGCTGTAGATGTTCAAAACTAATTCAGGAGGAGTTCAAAAAAACACCTTTATGGAACCAGGCCCAGGCCAATCACAATCGGTAAATATATTGACGGTAGCGGTCTAATTGAATGGTCGACAAGCGACTGAGCTTAAAAGGGTACCAGGTGTCTTCCCTCCCACTACGGCCAAGCGCTAATCTAGTGAGCCAGTATCTAAACGGGTATGCGCCCATTCTAGACCTAGTATGTACGTACCCTTAGCCTTTTGTTCAGTGCTTGTCGAAAATGTATGATTTATTTTTTGGCGTCTGTAGGCGATTTTCGCCAGTTGTATTCCTGAGATCATAGACTTGATTGGAACTAGGCCAAAATACGGCGGTACCCTGAAGAACGAGAGAGGTAGAAGGTGAGATAATATAGTACCGTTGTTTTGCATTCGGCTGGTTCGGAACCAGTCGCAAGTGAAAGATCTCAGTAGGCTGAGGGATCGTATCTGAAATATGGAAAATACTCAACGAATTGTTTGTGCTTTACGTGTTAGTACTTGATTAGCTCACGATTAGTGTTTCAATGGACGTGGAAAGTATTTTTTTTATTTTTGTCTTATTTTATATGCAGTGAGTGTCAAAATCTCGATATGAATTCAGAGTTTTTAAATTATTGGTTGGTCAGATAATATTACCTTTTACCAAAAGCTGTGTATCATCCGGGATCCAAGGTTTCGATCCGGCTCGAAGGACCATACATGTGTCTATAATGCCAAGATTTCAATCCAAATTGACACACCTTAATCTGTTTGAAATTGAAGGATTAGATCAGATTTTTTTCTAACCGCAAACTATAATAAATTGAATATGTATCATTTCCATTACAGATATACCAGTAATGATCTAACTATGAGTATGAGTCAGGTATTATTCATTTGAGATTCAGATGAAGCAGACGTTTTGAACTTTTTTTTACTATCAACTTCAATGCTGATGAAGGCAATTTCAAAAATATAAATCGAAGTAGAAGAACTGTCTGACGAACCACTAATAAAAAAACAAGTGGCGAGGATTTTTTGAGATACACTGTATTATTTCAGTGCTAATTGCTGTTCACCTTCTTCCTGCACGCTTCTGAGTCTTTACCATCAATGTTCCCCTCTTCTTTCTCAATGTTGTATAAGTGTGTAACCATTTGTGGGCCCAGCAATAATCTTCATATGAAATGGCTTCAGGCGAGTTGTTAGGATTGTTTATACTTTGCTGTTCAGTTAATTTTGATCGATAGTTCCGTTATTGATTGATATGAAATATACTGGATATTGAATTATAATCACTGAAGAGATAAAAAAGCCAACCTCTGTTGGGAACTACTGCTGTTTTTCCCGCTCTAAGAATTTTCTTGGATAATATATTGGAGAAACTACTGTACATATTAGCCAGAATTGTTCGAGGAGTTTAGTTGTAACAAATGTACATGAAATTTTTTTTGTTGAATACCCATTGTACCTTCGATTAGGAGGACATTGAGTAAAACAAATCAAAAATTCGAACAATTTGGGCAGAGTCTTTCAGAAACGTCCTGCATATTCCATCTCATTCAACGGATGATATTGCAAAAGTGTTTCTGTCGATCAAAACAATCCTTTCATATGAAAAATAATGCGGGGACCTATCTGCGATAATAAATCACAAAGCAATTCATTTCACTCGGATTTGTTAGAGGAAGATACTATTTTCTGTGATATCTAGAGCAAATTTACAAAAGAGAATCGATGGATCATCTTCTGTCTCAAGTGAAAATGGTGGATTTCTGAAAACTCGATGTTTTGATTGCTGCCAGAAAGAATCAAATGTGAAATACTTTCCGAAGGTAAACTAGCAAAGGTGTTCCATATAGAGTATCTGAAAGATATCAAAGCTTGTTTCAAATTAATTTTCTCCATTATCTGTTCCTCTGCCTAGGAAAGGTCAGATTGAAAACTTGATTCAGACTTTCAGAAATGCCCATCATATGATGACCATTAAAACAACGTATGTCACCCCTGCTGTAGTCTAAAAATCACTTGGAAACATGAATGCTTTAGAATTGGCCAGATTCTGCCAGTCTGAACTCCTTCAACATCTGAAGTGGAAGCAATGACAGGTCCTGAAACATTATTTGTTGCATCCACTTTCGCAAGGAAGTCAACAGCTTCATTATCTCTCATGCCAGTTTGCCATGAGACCTGGATTACTTGGAACGGAAACTTCAAAAGGTCTTGGCATTATTAGCTGAACTTCCACCTTTTCAGAGAACAACTTCTTATACTCATAGAGTAGGTCTTTGAAAGTTTCAGTATCAACCATCTCAGTCTGTTCGTTGCCCACAGATTAGTCGTTACTTTTTCCTTGAAGATCATTCCAGATCTCAATCTGTAACTGATATTTAAATTTTGTTGAACTTTCCAACAATGTCACTAGTCTGTACAAGGTCACGAAACAAAAAATGGTTTCAGTTTCGGGTAATTTGACATCTGCTGAATTTCTTGGCAAGAACCACAAGAAATCCAAGTCCTTTATTTGATACACAAACTCAGTATTTGTTACAGATTAGTAGGATATAAGGAAGCAGAAACAGAGCAGAAACCCCCAAACAGTAAATTGATTTCAGAAATCCACTTCTTCAATGAGCAAGATTTTCCATTGTTTTACCAAAATCGCTGTTGTTAATTAAAATCCGTTGTTAGTCAGTGGTTTGCATGAAGATGGCATGCGTCATCTGATGCCACCTGAATGTGCGTGGCCAGGCTGTGACAAGGCGCTCAATTTGTAAATAATAGAGATAGAAATAGAATACTTCCATGGTATCAAGTTTCTGATAGTGTTAAATTTCAATTGCGGAGCGCCTTAACGAAACGACAATTAGAAATTTTTCAATAGATCTAGCTAACACTAACCCTAGCTGCATGATGTTACGTAACTTCTTTGGGAGTTTCATCAATAACATTAGACGGCGGATTGGATATGATTTTGTTTGTTTTTCAATAGCGCATCGGTTGTAAGTTCGTTTGAGTTTATATTGGAGATTTTTCTTCGAATCTAGAGTACTAGATCGGTTTATTTCTTATCACTTCTTCATAAATCTAGTTGTTTTATGTTCTGCAGCACAGACCTCGTTAGCTATCTACTATAAAAGATCTCAGTAAGCAAAGAAGAGGTCAAAAAATTGAATGTTCACATAGACAGAAGATCGTATGAAAGTCGATTAGATGCTAGTTTTGTGTTTGCCATATTGAATACTACGTAAAATGATTTGATTTATGGAGAAGGATGGGAAGAACCACACAAAGCCTTGCATCATTCAGAATAGCAATAGAAAACAAAACTTCAATTTCGACAATGTAGTGTTAAAGTTTACGGAGTAATTATCAAAATAAATGTAAATGACAACTTTCTTCATTCTGCAGTGACTGTAATTCTGAAAAGGTGATATTCTTTAAGACGAAATGCGTCATATTTTAAAGAATATTAGTAAAAACACAGAAGTATTATCTACGTTCTGATCTAACACTATAAAACTTTCTACCCTTTTCTAAAATTCCCCAACGAAAAGTCATTGTTTCCTTAGACTCGGTAGGAAAGGTAGATCGGAATTTTTGGACTTTTCTTGCAAACCAAAACCAGGTAAAACTTTTACCAACCAAGCTGGTTCCCTAAGAAAATGGGGTAACTCAAAAATATAACAATACTAATACTGTTCCATCATATTCAGTTCAAAGACTAAAATTGTTGCAGGATTTATTCAGGACATTGGTTATCCAAGTACAAATAAGCATTGATAGTTTTTTCGTAATCTTCTGTTACGGTACCAGGGATTTCTCATGATAATTATTCCTCCCATTGATTTTGCCTGATTGATTCAGGTATTGCTATAATCCTGTTTCTACTGTCCAAAAATTATTTCATCAGTAGAATCCAATGGTTGGAAAGAGATATACTTGGTTTTCCAAGTCTGCTCCATGGAGTGAGATGATCAAGGTATTTAGGGAAACTGAATGGAGACCCATTAGTTTTTTGGGAAAAAACCTTCCGACATTCTACTTCTCCATCACCAAGCAAATAATTTGCTTAGTTCTTCATCAGGTTTCTCATGAATTTCCTTTTTCACATCAATTTTTTGCCAGGGTGATTAGTAAAGAGAGCGAAAGAAATCATCAGCTAGACTTGAAGATTTTTCTGAAATTTCATAATTCTAGATGTCTCAGGAAATTGTATATAAGACATTACATCTCTAATGATGAAGTTCATGATGAGTTTTTACTTTGTCATCTTGGAAACAATGACTTTAGTGTGAGGAGTTTCAGGAAGGTTGAAACCTTTACGATAATGTACTTTTATGTCGAGCAAAACAAATTTCGGTCTTCATGACGACAAATTTGTCGGAATTCAAGTTTTGTTAATACGCAAAATTTAAAATATTCTCTCACAAAATATCTTTTGAGAAACCCGTTATACAAAACTAGAACTGACATATGTTTCTTTGTTTTGATATTCGAAAATTCTCAGTTCATGTGTGTCTAGTTTTTGTAACGGTTGTGACACTTCAACGAAACACTGAATCTAATTTTTTTTTTCAATATAGGCACATTGTAGTTTGTGGACACATAACCTACGAATCTGTTTCACACTTTCTGAAGGATTTTCTTCACGAAGACAGGGAAGACGTTGATGTTGAGGTTGTGTTCCTGCATAGGTAAGATTTTTAGAGTTTATATCTATGGTTGAAGGGACCAGTAAAAATAAATGAGTTTTTTTTTCGGTGTTATAGCATTGCAATTCAATTGAAAGTCGATTATTTCACTCTCTTCAAGTTATTTCCCATTCCAATAATCTGATACTGGTTTTTTACACAAGTTATGGAATAGTATGATACTGAACATTCTCATAAACATAGCCCCGAAAGGGGAGAAGAAACATCCCATGTGCTAGGCTACGAGGGCGGTTCGATAAGTTTCCGACCTCAACATGAAGATAGCAGTTATGGAATTTCGTTGTCCATCTGTTGACGGTTGCTTACCAAAGTTTTAGCCAATTTGGACGCGCAGTTTTTATGTAACAGCCGTTTGAGTCAGTTGATGCGAGTAAATTTGTTTTTGAAAGGCAAAACATCTACGGAAATCGAAGATGAGTAGGATTTTGTGTATGGGGACTCTGCATCATCATTTACCACAGTGAAATTTTGGGCAGTTGAATTTAAACGTGGCTGTTAGAGCTTGGGAGATGATGAACGTTCAGAACATCCAAAAACTGCAACTACCGGCGGAAACATTGCCAAAGTTCACCAAATGGTGCTAGACGACCGCCGAATTGAAGTGAGAGAGATAGCAGAGGTTATGAACATGTCAAAATAATGTGTTTGTCACAAAATGATGTCCACAGACGTGTGGACGTTGAAAATTCAACAGTTTTTCGGAATTTCAACCAGTTTCAGTCAATTGAGTAGGTCAGTGTAGGTATATCAAAATACAGTATTCGGACATGTTTTGATCTCTGTTAGAGTATTAGTACATGGGATGTTTCTTCCCCGCTTGGGGTTTCGTTCACGAAAAGGAGCTGTTACTAGCTGAAAATATTTCTCTCAGACGAAGATTTCATAAATGCGGTCGAGCCGCGTTGAAATAAATCTAGTCCTAGGCACTTTTGCTGCATTCAAAAGGGAGCTGTTGAAATTTCATGATATTCTAATCATACTCCGCTCCAATCTTCCATCTTCAAAGAGGAAGTTTAATCTTCCTCTTTGAAGATGATCACTTGGTGATCGAAACACGTGTCGAGGAGTTGAAAATAACGATTTGGTCTTGGGAAAAAACTCCAGTAATATTCATTGACTTCAAACGTGGTTGTAGAGACACCAATGATGCAGAACGCAGGGCTAATACTAGAGTGCCACCAAGATTCAGCCGAAGCATCGGTAGCTGATAACATTATCCTGAGATGGGTTAAAGGGCACGACAGGAGTGAAGGTGATCGCATTGCCGACTGTTTAGCCAAGGAAGCGGCTGGGCTAAGAATTTTAGGACCCAGTGACACCTACGGCCTGATTACTTCGACAGTTGTGGAACTAGCCAAACGTCACATCCATTCTCAATCCCTTAAGAGATGGGATGAAATCAAAGTATGCAATCTTGCCAGAATCACCCTGGACGACCCTGGGAAGCTGGCGCCGAAGAAATTTCTGGCGATGACCAGGAAAAACCTACGCTTCTACGCTTAACAGTAGGATTTTTGACTGACCACTGTCAACTAAGGAACACCTCCACATTATGGGGCTTGTGGACACACCTCTATGCAGGATGTGTGAACAGGAAGATGAAACTGTCAGGCATGTCTTATGCGAGTGTCCAGAGTTTTCGTCAATAAGAGAGTGTGTGTTTGGCGAGCCTTGGCCTACACCTGCCGATATGAAGGAGATATCTCCTAGTGACTTGTCCACCTTCCTGGAAAGGACAGGTTGGAAAATGGCCTAGGAGGACAACTGCTCGGGAAGATGTACAATGGGTCACATGTGGCCTGAATGCTATGGGCCTATAATCACTCTTCCTACTCTACAAATACAGATTCACTTCGGAATATAGACGATCGTCATCGTAGTGAAGCTGGTGAACCTTGTCCAAAACGCACGGAATGTTAGGATGTGCGTGGTATAATATTCATCGACTACCTTGCGAAGGGAAATAGCATCAACAGGAAATATTATATACTTTGAAGGTGATTGACAATCTTTCATGAAGAATTTCATTAGATATATGATGGAATCGGCCGAAACTTTATGAAAATCCATAACTAACGTATTCTAAAAACACTTTGTTGTGTGATTTTCACTAGATAGTTTTACAAAAACGCAACACGTGTTTCGCCATACAATGGCTTCCATTAAGACACGCCCTCGGGTGTGTCTTGATGACACGCCCGAGGAAGCCATTGCATGGCTTCCATTGAGACACGCCCTCACTTCGAATTGCTTTCCAATCCACCGTATTCTCCAGGTTTGGCCTCCAGCGACTATTTTCTCTTCGCAGACCTCAAAAATACAATTTTGAAAAGTCAGGCCCGGGAATTTTCAGCCCACGTGTTATTTTGAGACTTTATTTTCTTCATTTGTCACGCATTGATATTTTTCCTGGTCCCATTTGTCTATAACTTGTGCGTTTACAACAGCCGCTCTTTTATCGAAAGTACATAAAGATTGAAAATTTCATACAGTTTCGTGTAATATTTTTTGTATTATGGACGTTTTCTGAAATGTGCTTTATAGAAAAGAACCGGATTTGGAACTGGAGGGTCTTCTGAAACGGCACTACACAACTGTGGAGTTTTTTCAGGGAACCATGATGAACGCTGTTGACCTTGAAAGAGTCAAGGTCAGGGTTTTGGATACATTACGCCGTTGTCGAATTATCGCTTCTTTCTCACCACTTCATTTTTATATTTTGCAAGATTTCCAGAATATTTTACAGCGGCGCATCCTGTTTGGACCCTCAATTTGGCACCAGTTAAGTCCATGACCTTGATCACGAATGAACTGATGACAAACTGATTGACAAAAAATAAATCTTGCAAAATATACAGATTAGTGGTCATAGTAATCGGCCTTTCGACTGCATGGTACTGTATTCCTTTTGAGAAAGCAAATCTTTCAGTTTTGAACAACTAGCCTTTATGAAATAATGCTTGTATCGTTATTTTGTGGTAAATGTATGGATCTGCAGGAAGCCACCGGACCTAGAGCTCGAGGGTCTCTTCAAAAGACACTTTACAACTGTAGAATTCTTCCAAGGTACCATTATGAACCCTATTGATCTGCAAAGGGTCAAGGTAAGTTGATCATGTGCATAGAAATCCTTCGTTATTTACATCAAGACATTACTCGGGCTTGAAATAAAATTCCTTGAATTTTTCTATATCTAAAACGCTAATAATGATGTCTTGGGATCTCAATAAAATTGCACTTGTGTCTGTTATACAGGGTGTATCTTTAATGATTTCATTCATTCCATTTGGTGATTACTTGACATATTAGATGAAAAAAAGTTCATATGAACGTGCATATATATTTACTGTATCCATACCACAAGCACTGTTACCGAGAGATTTTCCTAGACGATTGGGTTCTTGTCAGCGGTTCCTTCAAAGAAGTGTACGAAATACCAATTGAACTTGTGAAGTTTTATTCACAGATGAGGCAGGTTTTTCAAAGAATGCTATCATAAACTTTCATAACAATCATTGTTGGGTCTATGGGAATCCCCAAGCTACTGTTTGGCTTTCCAGCTTCCCGAAAGAACGTTCCCTGCAAGTGGCTGTCAATGGATAGCTCTCGAATACTTCCCATTTTGTATCCAAGCCTCTTTTTATTGTATATCAACGACTTATTGGAAAAAAAAAACAATAATCCAATATATTGCTTTGCTGACAACAGCACCCTTTTCTCGACATTCCATTTGGATTCCAGGACATCGGCTGTGGATGCACGTCTTCACCGGCAGCAAGAGGTTGCATATCTTAATGAGGAATCTAGTAGTAATTTCGAATTGAGGTGAAAATAACCAGGTTCATTTCAATGCCACAGAAACCAAGGCATTTCCTTCCTACTCGACTCAATGATGTGATGTATAAACAATTCCTATGAGACACATTGCCAGAATTGTTGAAGGATGTACCTTTGCTAGTAAAGCGAAATATGTGGTTTATGCACCAGCTCATTTCAGTAGTGTAACTGCTCGTGCTTTCGCTCATCAGTGGATAGCTCGTGGGGACCTCAACCATGGCCACCTAGATCTCCAGATTTGAACCCTCTGGATTATTTCTTTCGGGGATATTCAAATCACTTGCTTATGCGACACCAGTTGTCGATGGGAATCAATTGAGAAATAAATATATGCATAAATTTGTCATACGTAACACCCCAAGAATGTTCGAACGTGTGCGGCACTGGAATGACGAGAAGACTTAGTGAAAGCAGTGGCGTACAATAATTTTTTACCATTGATAACAATCAAGTATGACAAGTAATACCAACCTGAGATTAATGACATCATTCGAGATACACCCTGTATATTGAGCTGCTGAAAATTTTCAATAAATCCACATTTCGACCGGTTTCAAACTATTTTCTCGATTTTCCATATTCAGGCACGGATTCAAAAGAAATTATTATCTATGGAATCAAGGAAGCTAGCTCAACAGAAATTGAAAAGTGTGGTTATGTTATTTGAATATAATGAAAATATTCTCCACACTCGTCGTGATATCTTGATGAATATAACATTGAAAGTATATGTTCGAATTTTATTTGATCTCGGTAAAAATGAATCAGAAAAAAACAAATGATTTTTTTTATTTTCGAAAATCCTTAGTTCAGTATAAGGAAGGTACTCGGTAATACCATCACTGCGAATTGCACAAAGTTGTTGCTGTTAAGGTTTGATCTATTTTCTGAAAGTATCAACAAATTAGGAATTTAGAAGTGGCAAACACGTCAAATAAACGAATTAAAGATTACATTATGAATCCGAAAATGATATTTATTCATATTAATAAAAACAAGAAATCTTACAACTCTTGTAAATAAAATATTGTTGGCTACACAAAACAGTTTGTCAAATATCTCAAGGATTACAACTGGCTTTCTATCAATGTCATTACCATTAGAAACATTTGTACACGTTTCTTCAGAAAGATAATCCTTGTAGATAGCTTTGGTTGTTCAGAAGCAACCAAACTAGTGATCACGTTCACACTGGTTTCGTAGTGTAACTCTTCGTCAGTGCAGGACAGACCCAACCAGGACAGCATAACCAACTAATTTCATCCAATTTCTACTGCTGATATTCAAACTCCCCACACTTTAAAAAAGCATCTGAAATAGTTATTTCTTCAAAGAGTCATCTACGTTCAATGTGTTGGTGTCAAACTGGTAGGTTCAGGAATGGTTTACTGATCCCATTTGATGGTTTCCTCAGTTGAACAGTTAACTATTTCTTGGTTCCTCTTTTTCTCCTATTGCTTGGATCTGATTCATCCTGCAGGTTTTTCTTGGTGTTGCAGAGACAGAATTCACGATCGATCTATGTCTCAACTATTATTCTCGTTACTGATAGTGGTTTGTTTCCCACTGCTACTACTATAAGTAGTACTATACACATACAGCTTCTGCTTATTTGTTATCTCAATTCAAATATCAAATTGTTTTTGGATTTCCTTTTCACAAAGTGAATATGTGTAACACCACATCAAGTTTTTTGTATGTGTAGTTTAATGTAATGGTTGTATTATCAATTTTAGCCAGATTTCTTTTCAAGGTTCTTTGTGGCGAGTTTTTGAACCAGTTATCACCCAATGGGACTTTGTTGAAATTGTTTTTTCATGTATATGAAGAACCCTGCATTTGGAAAGACAACTGCACATTTTAGAATAAAGTGATGATTCGTCTCACTTGTAGTTTAATATTCTCCAAGGTAGTCTTTTTCTGATAGTTTCTTTTTCATGGTCAACAGTTTTCATCCAATAGGACACTGTTCAAGACGTTTTCGTCTTGTAGGTCAACAAATTGCCTAGAATTCTTAATGTCACATTTAGAAATCACATAGATCTGGTTTTGCTTTTTCTTGGTCTGAAGGTGATCTATAGTTGTTTCATGGAAACCATAGACTACACACTACACTACATAGGCATGTGTTGTCACCATCACACTTCTCTGTGATTGATAACTCAACAATTGGGGCTTCAGGTTCTACTGAAATATTTTTGAGTTAGTCATAAGCAATAATCAAACATAAATAGGCATTCGTGATGAGTCCAAGGTGGAGTAAAGTTGTTGGTTGGGAATCCTAGGACTATAATCGTTCCTTGAATCACAATAATCATATTTTGGAAGAGTAAAAACTGACTGAACAAAATGTATAGGCACTGGTTTTGGGGCTACCCACTGAATCTACTGGATGAGTTGTTTCCACCGGTGTATTTGTGAAGAAGATGGCCTTCAATAGATATTCAATCTAGTTACTGTTGAAGCACCTCTAAAATTCAAAATTAGATAGAAAAGAATCGAATTGTCACAGCAAGAAGAATATGATATGTAGATGTATCCTGGATCTCTCAAAACTGAAATCGATGTTTGAAACTAGAAAAAAATATGTATTGGTCTATTTCACAGCGACTATCCAATAAAGTGCAAAAGAATTTAAAGATCTATTATATACAAAAAAAACTTTTTTGAGATCAATAACTGAAGGAATGAATGTACAAAATTTCCTGTTGATGTGTAAAAAAAGTTTCAAAGGATACTCCATAGGCTTACATGTTATTCTTAAAAAAATGTACTAAAACGGTCAAATAATATATTTCTGAATGTTTTGTACATGTTTTGAATTCTTTTATTACTAATTCAGTTCTCGCTATTTGTTTCGATTTAATATTATTTTTCCTTCCTGAATTGATGACTACATGAAATGAAATAATCCTACAAATCATTTCAAATTATTATACAATCATTATAGAATCAAGTTCCAATCGAAATGCATCACATTTGTTGAGAGTCATTAGCTTGAGTCATTAGGCCTGAAAAAAATGTTAATTCTAGAGTTTTTGGGACGATACAGTTTTTTCAGAAGTTAGATAGTGGTAGCAATTGTTTTCTTTTAAAAAAGCTACTTCAGTCACGTTGAAACTGGCAACAGGGCCTGTCTCTTTGATGGTACCACGCTGTAACTTGGTAAGATTATGGGCATGTTGAATAAAAAACTGAAATAAAACTGATCGATAACTGTATTCAAATGTGTTCCATATTCTGTGATCCGGAATTTCTTTAAGAAGTTTGGCAGTGACGTTAACAGAAGTTATGTAGAAAATTCAGTGGTTCGTGATTTTGACATATAAAGTAACAACTTTATTTATTGATATTAGGTTTTTCTTTGAACTGTAGTTTATCAGTGAATACATATTCAGTTTAATCAAGGTTGCACGTGCTATTCGCGTCTCCAAACAGGCGGATGGCAGCATATGTTCGGGGGCAGAGATCCATACATGTGAAAAATACTCCAAAGAAGATCTGTTCTGAGCTTTATAAAGCATTGAAAGTTGCTGAGTTTTTTGGTTCGGAAGTGTTTCAAGCAGCAGCCTCTATAATTCCAGGGAAGTTATTTCAAACAGTAAAGAATCACCTGATGATAAACTCTACCTATGTCATTCACTGTTTCAGGATAACAATTAATTATTAATTATTCAATAATAATGGAGTGTTTAGAATTTTGATATTATCACATCTGATCAAAACTAATAGCTGCTGTAATAGAAAAATGCCGTGTCATTAGGGAGTGGATTCTCCAAAGGGTAATTGGGAAAAACCAAGAATCCAATATACTGGGTGTCCCATATAAAATTCCGCGAGCAATTATGTAAAAAATGAAAAAGAATATCCATATTTCGTGAAAGCAAATAAAGTACGAACGTTTGTGATATTATTTTTCAAATCCTCTACATTTTGTGGACGTCGCATATAAACTAAGTCTTTGATATATCCCCACAAAAAGGAATCTAGTGAAGTAATATCTGGACTTAATGAAACCAAGGTTGATGAAATACGGTTATTTCAACGAAATTTTCGAACGACGATCAGGATAGATGAATCTGATCACAGAATATGTCACACAATCTAACGGAATAAATTTAAAAATGACACGTTAAATATTTCGCATAGTCGCATATAAAAAGCTCTTCGTCCAAGGACGAAGAATCGGTAAGTTGGCTGAAAGTAGTTGAGAAGTAATTATTTCAAATATTTTTCACTTTGAGGCCGTTTAAAGAAATCTGCATGTCCATAGGATTTTCTAGAAGTTGGCATTTTGGCATTTCTTATTAGAAAATTTGATTTGGTTTATTCAGCCGAATGACTGTAGGTACTGATGCATGTCTCGATTATTTACTTCTCTAGCTTACGCAGTGCTGCAATTCATCAAACTTGAAAATTAAAATACATTACGAAAATGTTGAGCTCTTTGATACATTCAACAATCTTGTTTTCTACTGAAAAACCTGTCAGTCTGCAGAAAAAAAAACGAATGGTCTTTCGAAAAAAAAACTGATTCCAACTTGAGATTCCCAATTTATTTAACAGATAGTGTGGCAAGTATTTCACTAAGATACTCTGTTATCACCCAGTATGAAGTCAACACCCACTCATTCTGCTGAGGCTTCAAAATAATGTCTCTTGCACATTCTTGGAATGCTCAGAAGGCAGATGGAAACTGGCCAATCGAGTAGATGTAATGTAAATTTCTCAAGATTTCAAGCAACCTAGTGAAATTTTGTAAACTGCTCAAGATTACTGCCATTTTCTTCGTTTACCGGGACCAAAGGTCTTTTCACCATCTACCGCCGCCACTGCCAACGGAACCCCTACTCATCCGCTCCACCCCCCTCCCTCCCCGTGCTCTAAACGTCTAGAGCCGGTCACAAGAAGGGACGAATCAACGGGAAGAATATATTTCCCACCTACAACAGTCATAAAGTAGTTTTGTAGCTATGCTACTCCCATATACATGAACATAGACATAAACAAATAAGTAACTAATATGCTAGTACTCTAAAATGAAATATAAATCACAATACTACCCTGATTGGAGAGATTGTCGACCAGTCAACCCTCCATCATCGGGAGTAAGCTGACAGCTCACCATTCATCCTTTACGTTCTTCTCTCACTACATTATCTGTCCATTCAGTCACAAATCGGATCCATTCACTTCTCTCAGTGTGATTTCTTCATTTTCTCGTTCCGTGCCTTCTTTACATTCTCGACATCCATTTTATCGCCATATATGCATTTTTTTCAATCACAAGTTATGCCGTTTCAAGCTCTTCCAGCCAGAGGAACACGGCAAATCCGGGTCCAAGTTAAACCAAGTAAGGTATCCCGGAAAATTGCAATGCCCCGTAGGCAATTGGACAGCCTTACGCGACAGTTTTCCAGAACCTTCAGAATAGCCGCCCAGTCCCTTTGCAACTTTTTCCTGACACATTTTTCAATATTTATTTCTTCTTGCTCTCCACCCTCTTCGTGTCCTAATATAACATCTCTATCCATTCCTTTTATAGCCTTATCTTGAGTTCCTTCATTGGCAAGGTTGCTCATACGTTGCATTCTCGTCACCCCACGATTCTTCATTCGTTCCACAGCCACGGCAGAATCGCTGATCGCAACTACCTTCTCATTCGCACCCCATATTCCAATGATCAGTTCTGCCTCATTCACACTGCTCTGTCCGGGGATCCTACCATCCCCTATCCACTCCATACAAACGCCCAGCTTATGCACATTCTTCCATCATCCATTCTAACTCCTCCATTCCTTCATCCCTCATTATTTCCAGCAACATGCCTTGCAACCAGGGTCCTGCTTTCACTCTGTCCTCGATCTGTCCCCCTTTCAAGTTTTATAAATTTTTTTATTCATTCTGGCATTCCACATTATCAAAAATTGTTAAGTGAATAGTCAAGATTGTGTCCAATGTAGTTGGTCCTAATTGCTTCAGATTTAATCAAACAAGCAAGTCTTTACTTGTGATATACTGTTTGGAACCTTTGGTGTAGTAATGAATATTACTGGAGTTTTTTTCCCAACACCAAATCGTTATTTTTACACCTCGACACGTGTTTCGATCACCAAGTGATCATCTTCAAGAGGAAGATAAAACTGAAGCAAGTCTTTCTTAATAACGGATGCTTATTTCAATTTTGGTCAGAGATGCCTACGTTATTATTGGTTTGACATCATGAACTCTAACCAGATCAGCTCTCATGTCCAAATAATCCTTTTTCATGTAGTTCTAGTCCATCCTGAGGTCTGGTTCCACTAGCAGGTATTCAACTTCCCCAGTAATTATATTTTCATCTGGAAGTTCAAGAGGTCCTATTTCCTGTATCATGGCCGATTCGCACCTCGATTCATTCTGAGACTCTGCTGCATACATTCTCTCATTTTGTCATTATTATATTTGCACTAAATTAGGTTAGTAATCATCTGCTTAGCATGGAAGAGACAGTAGTTTGCTCTCAACGGTCTAGACACCTCTTTACTTCCCTTGCCACCATTGTTGTACCGCTTTCCAACCGTTCACCTGTACTGGCCTGTCGTCGATTAATCATCTTCTCGACACCTGGATGATTATTTCTCAATATGTGCTATCAAATACATCCTCAGTATCCAAAAGATGATTTGACAGTATTTTTCTATTTCCATACACATATTCAACTGTTTCTGTAGCCTGACATAGGCCGTTTCCATTGATATACCTGCCCTATTTGCATATCCAAAAAATGTAG
>NW_019294496.1:0-22044 GCF_000500325.1 Leptinotarsa decemlineata | reverse complement strand
TTTTTTTTTTAACAAAAACAATTTGATTTTTTGAAGTCGCCTCCTACTTGGGAGACCTTTTGATAATTTTTCACATATATAGCCCCCTTTACGTGGTTATCCGAAACACCCCGGCCTGGATACCGGCGTGAATAAGTGGGGCCACTTAGTCATCACTTTTTTAGACACTCCACTTTTCAATTTTAATACGACACAACACAAAACGGAGCCCCACGATAGCACATGGCATCCGCGTACCTTCTTTGTGGACGGACGTTATCAGCACATCCGTCCCCTACCACGGCCACCACGGAACTCCCTCTCTTCATGTTATTCAAGAAACACTTTATTGTGAGATTCTCGCTAAACAGTTTTACAAAATTTGCCATACCTTCTTCACTCATATCTACACTGACTAAAATCTACATATCCAATGATTCATGTATATTTTCACAATTTGAAGTAGGTACTCAAATTTCGAGTACCCCTGTTTTACCTACCCAAATAATGGTTCAAAATTGTATCTGTGTTTGTGAATAAATGAATTATCATTAACATAAAAAAAGAAGGAAGGTGCAGAATCACTTTTGAATGGATATGTGATCAATGAAATCATCTGAGTATATGTATGCATGTAACAAGACTTTATTTAGTTCCACAACAAATAGTATACTTCAGAAATATTATTTGACCAGTAATCTGGGATTCACCGAAAGGAAACGAAATGAATTTTCCATTAATATAATTTATTGGATGTCAAACAATAATAAATCACATGAAATTTATAAAGCTGAAAAATCATATTCTTCAGTATGAATTCGTTCGTGAACTTTCAAAGTGTCACTTCGACTGAAACATTTTAAACATATACCGCACTGAAAAGGTTTCTCTCCAGTATGACACCTTTCGTGATTTTTCAGATGGTGCTTCAGGGTGAAAGATTTGGAACATATTGGACACTGGAATGGCTTCTCTCCAGTATGACTCCTTCCGTGCATTCTCAAAGTAGTAGAATGAGTGAAAGATTTGAAACAAATTTGACACTGAAACGGTTGTTCTCCAGTATGAATCCGTTCATGCTCTTTCAAATTATTGCTGTGACTGAAGGATTTCAAACATGTTCCACATTGAAAAGGTTTTTCTCCAGAATGGCATCTTTCGTGAACTCTCAAATTTTCTTTGTGAGTGAAAGACTTCAAGCAGAATTCGCACTTGAATGGCTTTTCTCCGGAATGACTCCTTTCGTGACCTTTCAGAGTCTTCTTTTGTGTGAAAGATTTGAAACAAATTGGACACTGAAATGGCTTCTCTCCAGTATGAGTCCTTTCATGATTTTTCAAAGTATTAGCTTGACTGAAAGATTTGAAACAGATTCTACATTGAAACGGTTGTTCTCCAGTATGAATCCGTTCGTGAACTTCCAAATTTTGGCGGCGACTGAAGAATTTCAAACATGTTCCACACTGAAAAGGTGTTTCTCCAGAATGACATCTTTCGTGAACTTTCAAATTGTCTCTTCGGATGAAAGATTTTGAACANGCTTGGGACCACTCGATGTTGGGTTGATGGGTCCAAACATGGTCTGCTATTCCTGATTTGCTGGTTTCTCCTCGCTGTGTGTGTTTTAATTGTTTCAGGGATTTCAAATCATTTTATATAGTAGACAATGGAAGTCCGAACTAGTGAAATTCATCACGAAACATTGTCAATCACCTTCAAACAAATTTGTTGTACACGTATGAATTCATACTGTTTCATATTGTTTCCTCAATGAAATTATCTTGTAGTGAAAATTAATGGAAATAGATATTTAACCAACACATGTTAAAAACGCATGTGGTTGTTTCCGAAACTAAATTTCATTTTAATTATTTGATCGACTGAATAATTCAAAATATATATGGAAGGTGAAAAAAAAATAGAATTGAATTAACTACTTTTATTGGTAAGTAACGTTAACTCATGTTAATCTACAAAATAACTACTTTTATGATTTTCCAAATAACCAGATTCAAAGAAAACGACAACTAAGGCTGTTTCTTTTGATGTCTCACACTGATTATTTTCATTGAAGTATGAAATCAGAGCTCAATGATTTATTGGAATATACTGAAAAATTCAATGCTATGGTAGGAACATCATATTTCAGAATATTTTAATGTGTGATCAGTTTCTGCACATTAGTTAGTATGTGTGTTATTTTCTTCGTTTTGATATAGACTTCTCTTCTATTCGAACGAGTAACCAATTTGAACTTCCTTTCTTATTATCCGAAGCCCAAATAATTGAATAAATTATATAGTGTGATATATTGTATGTGCCAAACTGAACATTTTATAGATTTGTGCATATTGCCCTTTGCACAAATGACTTTAATACAGAGTGCGTCAATATATTGCACTGGTTCCAAAACTACGCCCAGAAAATATATTTGCGTTTTCATAGTACGAAAACGATTCGGGAGAGCTGTTGTATAACGAAACATACGTTGCGATTTTGTGGATTGTCGAGTTAAAATGTTATAGTAATAATAATGAGTTATCAATTTCTCCTACTTTCTATTGCGAAATCAAATGAAAGTTCAAAAAGTATTTTTTATATCATGTAATAATGTACGTAAATTCTGAACGATGGGATGAAAAATTGAAAGACCTTTCATGAGGTTTCACTTGGATATTATGAAATTTTCAACAACAAGTTCAAAGTATTACCTTGAGTGGAAGATTTGAAACAAATTCGACACTGAAACGGTTGTTCTCCAGTATGAGTTCGTTCATGAACTTCCAAATATCCCTGCGACTGAAGAATTTCAAACATGTTCCACACTGAAAAGGTTTTTTTTCAATTCATATGAAATTGAATTGAGTAGGTACTTTCCAAAATCAATTACCGTGACGTGATGACTCATCATCTCATTATCTTAATATATAATTTCTGAAAAATATCAAAAGTGCAGGTATTGAATGAATTGCACTATTGATGACTATTGAGATAACACATTTTCTCATATATTTTTCATTTAATCAATAATCATATTTTTATATACACATAAACATTCACAGCTTCGATTGATTGATTCTCATCTGAGATATCGTCATATGAGTAGAATAATTGAATTAAAACATTTCAAAGAAAAATGATACGGTGTGAGAATTCATTCTTTGTAAGGAATTTTTAACGAAGGAACAAGTGAAAAATAATTTGACATACATATTTCAGAATACTAGGAAAACAATGAAATATGACTTCCACCCTCGAAGTTAACGCCCATACTATTGTTGATGTTTGCATCAGTAACAGACTGAACGCCTGTTACTTGTTACTTCAAGTTCCACTTCACCTAGACCTTTCAGCCTAGATATTGGTCTCTGTAATTGTAACTCCTGTCATGAAAGCCTATGATCTTCCATTAGAACTATTCATTTCCCATTCTCACACTGATACTAACGGATGAGTCTGTTGTAGTCCTCCTCAACCATCAGAATAGAAAGATAATCTAGCCAGCTGGTAACTCATCAAGACTTTTTGACAAGTGAAAAATCGCTCATTCCTCTGTGTACAGAGCTAGGCTGGATTCAACCAGTTTGAATTTTTATACCATGACCCCCGAAGAAGAAGTCAGCAGCCTTATTGCCTACCAGGCTAGTATAGCCAGAAATCCTATCCAAAGACAATCTTTTGAGTGTTCCTATCGATCAGAGTCATTTTTGGCAATTTGCTACCAATTGAAACGTTGCTCGGTATGAGCCAAGAGCCTTAAACGCCGCTTGACTGTCCGAGAATATTTTTATTGATTCGTATGAGGTTGGTTTCTTCCAATCTCTCTGCACACAATTCAATAGCGTAAATTTCCACTTGAAATACAGTCGCAGTTTCCTAGGCAGGTTGATATCTCGGTCCTGGTTCTGCGATAAAAACACCTGCAACAGAACCTGAAGGTGTTTTTGATTCATCTGTTAATCAACAACTATCTGCTGTTTATATTTTCTTCTTCCGGAGGATCCAGTCCTCTCTACTCGGAAACAGTACTTTATGAGGTAGGTCGTAGTTGACAGTTGGAGGTATCAAGTCAGAGGTCATTCCCAGAATGGTGTGACTTCCAGTGTTAACCAGCAATCTGTTGCAGCAATCTGACATTGGTCGATGATTATGACAGTACGGCCGAAGCCCGAAATCAACAAAGTGAATGGTAACCTAAGGGGGAGTGCTAATGTCACGAATAGAAATTACTTTGATGCATGGTATGTATTTTATTATGTTATATGTAGTAAAGAACCCAGACAGTGCTTTCCAAATAGATTGAGTCACCCCGTGAAAAACTCATAAAATATGTTAACTCATATTTCCAAGGATACACATTTCTACGTAACGTAACCCCTTGTCACATAAATTCATGGAACCTGGTAACGCTGATAACAGACAACATGACCGTTTAGGACACCGTTTTGAAGAGAAATATGCATTTTTCGTATCAATCATCAAGAGTGAGTCTCAAAAACTTCTTCAGGAATCTTCATCGTTAAAGTCTGTGAGACTCAGCTGGATTCTGTAGATGATTTATGTGATGAAAATACCAGGTGCTGTAGGCTACTGACACCTGATATTTTTCAGAATGTCAGGAAGGAAATAGAACCCCGTTTATTGCATCACATGCAAGTTGATAGTGTTCAGTTTGAATACTTAATTGAGTGAATTATTCCAGTTGAAAATTTTCACTCAAAATGTCAAATAACCCCACCGGTGTGGCTCATTTCAGTTGGAATACACTGTATGAGATCTTCTCTACATACTACATGATGAAATGCGTGCGATAAACATTCACATCGGTCTCGCACACTTTGTAACGAAAATTTCGTTCCATTTCTAATATTTAATATTTTGCATCGGAGTAATGCCGGGACAGTAGTCACTCCATCTTTCAATTTCGAGTGAAGACCGCTTGCGCGGAAAAAGATCGGAGAAATCGATGGATATCGAGGATTTTTGTTTCTGGGGGGGGAAGGGGGAAGGGTAGCGACCGTGAACGTGAACAGGTGTGCGGAAAAAGTGGGTAGAAGGCATTTTTCTGGTAAAAGACCTAATTATCTGATTTATCTTTTATTAATTTGTGCAGACAGTAGATTGAATTGAACTGAACGTTTAGATAACTCGTTGAGTAAATTATTTTGATTTACAGTTTCCAATTTTCGGTTTTTTTCCGAGACCACGAGGATTGAGGTTAAAATCCAAATTTCCGTTTATTTAAAGAATCATTGGAAGGAATCAAATTTCAGTGCTAATTACTTTTTAGGAAGATTCCATTGGAGAATATCGATAAGATATTTTTGGTTATTCACTGAAATTNTGTTATATTGGTAGTAGTCAGTTTCAATTTGCCTTCGACTATTACCAATCATTGTTGAAACTTACTCACACCCTCCCCGTAACAATCTGAGCAGCCTATAAGCACATAAGTGATAACTTCCATATTTTTAACTTTGAGTTTTCACCTTTGAACGTTTAAAATTTGGAGGGTTACAACTTTCGCCGTTTTGAAAATTAATTCAGCGATATATGATGATAAATATTGATTTTTCGCTATTTCTAAGTCGTAACTCATTGTTTTCCTAGTATTGTAAAATATGTCTGTCGAATTATTTTTCACTCGTTCCTTCGTTGGAAATTCCTTACAAAGAATGAATTCTCAGCCACTGTATCATTTTTCATTTGAATGTTTTGATTCGATCATAGAACGATATACATCCATCTATATTGATTCTCATCAGTCTCTGAAAATTCAAAGCTGTGAAAGTTTATATTCATATAAAAAATATCTTTATTGGGTAAATGAAAAATGTAAGAGAAAAATGTGTTTTCTCAATCTTCAGGAAATGGTGAATGGTCATCAATAGTGCAATTCATTCAATACCTGCACTTTCGATATTTTTCAGAAAGTACCTATTGAGGTAATGAGATGATGAGTCATCACGTCATGGTAATTGATTTTGGAAAAGTACCTACTCAATTTAATTTCATATAAATTGTGTGCCAGATCAGAAGGACCTCAGTTCTAATTGAGACTTATCTAACTGTTATATCAAATCAGTTGCGCATTGAGAAGTGACATATTCTTTAAAATTTGGTTTCTGCAAATAATCTGGTGCATTCATAGACCTAACAATGGCAAACCATGATGGAAACAATACTGGAGGACGACCAAAGTGCGAGATATGTTCAAAATCTTTCGCTAATAAACAAACTTTGAAAGTGCACGAGAGAATCCATACTGGAGAAAAACTGTTTCGATGTACATTTTGTCCGAAATCTTTCACACACGCTAAGACTCTGACACGTCACGAAAGGAGTCATTCTGGAGAAAAACCTTTTCAGTGTGGAACATGTTTGAAATTCTTCAGTCGCAGCGATAGTTTGAAAGTTCATGAACGGACTCATACTGGAGAACAACCGTTTCAGTGTCGAATTTGTTTCAAATCATTCAGTCAAGCTAATACTTTGAAAAACCATGAAAGGAGTCATACTGGAGAGAAGCCATTCCAGTGTCCACTATGTATGAAATCTTTCACTCAGAAGATAAATTTGAAAGTTCATGAAAGATTTCATACTGGAGAGATGCCTTTCCAGTGCTGTATATGTTTGGAATCTTTCAGTCGGAGTGATAGGTTGAGAGCTCACATAGAGAGGCATACTGAAGGATATCATTTTCTTGCTTTTTGAAATTTATGTATTTTGTATTCTAATAAATTACGTTCATTCGAAAATTACTATGCATTTTTTATTATTGAATAATAAGTATGAAATTTGTAGTGAAACTAATTCTTAATGATCGGTAATTTGTTTGATTGAAGGTAATCAGTCGCATTTCATTATGTAGTATGTGAAGAAGATCTCGTACGGTGCATTTCAACTGAAATGAGCCACAATGTTGGGGTTATTTGATATTGAGACTGAAAATTTTCAACTAGAAGAATTTACCCAATCAACTATTCAAAGTGAACAAAATGAACTTGCATGCGATGCAATAAACGAGGTTCCATTTCATTCCTGACATTATGAAAAATATCAAGTGTTAGTAGCCTACAGTACCTGGTATTTTTATCACAAATCATCTACAGGATTTAGCTGAGTATCATAGACTTCGACGATGAAGATTCCAGAAGACGTTTTTATGACTCACTGTCGATGATTGGGACGAAAAATGCATATTTCTCTTCAAAACAGTCCTAAACGGTCATGTTGTCAGATATCAGCGTTATCGGGTTCCATGAATTAGTGTGAGAATTCTGGTACGTGTAATGGATTGGCCGATACCTGATGAAAATCTATTACTTATTCACAAGTAGAACTTTATTGTTACATTTTCACCAGACTGTTTACAAAAGCACAACACGTATTTTCCAATTCAATAGCTTTCTAAAACGTTTCAACAATTTGAAAATACATATTTAATATTTTCCCGACATGATTTCCGGATAATTAGAAGAATTCAATGCATTGAATTGATCCAGGTTGAACCATTTTGGGTAATTTCTAAAAACGGAACCCAGGCCTATTTATGTGAACTACAGTTTTTTAAAAATAAGTTGTCCCTCCAAGGAATCACAAGGCCATTAGTGTTTCTGGTGAAATTTTTTGAAGCAGTTGGATTTTTCGTTGAAACATAGATCAACGTCACAAGTTGTACAATGCCATCTTGTACGATGTTGCTCCAAACTAGTGCTACATTGGACACGACGAACTTTATTTCCATGTTCGGGTAAATGTGCACATTTGTCATATCTTCTCTCAAGAGGTACACTTTTTTTATACCTGTTTGATTCAACACTATCACTTGGTCTCTTATTAAATATTTTGGAGCCGGCTACGACGATTCCTGTCGCTACTGCAATCCAAAAATCGTTCAGGCTCAGAGTTTTGGTTCCAAGTGCACGAGATTTATAAACAGCATTTACAACTGCAAGATCTATAAAGTGCCACAAGATGCGACGCCACAACTTCCTTGATTTTCTATTCACCTTATATAAGGAAATATACATGTCAGATGTGTCGATATATCCCATGTGTTTGTTGTAATCTTTGACCAATTTCAAACAAAAAATATTTTGCGGAGAACCATCTTTTTGCTTGCGAGGTACAAAGTCGATATGTTCTGGATTATGAAAATTGCTGAGAAATAAAACTTGTCGGTTATTAGCCCAGTTCAAATACAGAAGACCTTCTGCAGTCATTCTCCAGTCACCTATTATTACCTAATAGATTTTTAGGATCGTTTTTCGGCCCTTTCTCATAGTTCCACATGAATATATTTTCTTCACTAACATTTCAGTTTGCAATGAGACATCGTTGAAAAAACTGTGTATACGTTGTGATTTTTTCCGACAAGGAATATTTTCTAGTATTTCAAACATGTCATCTGAAGTCAATTTATTCAAATCAAGGATTTTTTTACCTGAAAAATTAGTCTGGGGTTCATTGAAAAAACGAAATGGTGTTTATATAAATATAATTGGTCGAATGTACAAGGTTTTTATAAAACCTGTAAGTTGAATTGAGGTATTTTTTGAGAATATTTTTTTGTAGTTTATTGTGCCAGTATTTGAAACTCTTGCGGAAAGAGTGATTCGTATTGCTCTTAAAGGTGAAACGTATTGTATATTCGTATTCTGCAGTTCAAAAATCTGATCGTTTGATTTTGTACCATTTTTCTTGAGCTACTTCGCAGAAAAAGCCATAAGTTTGTATACAAACGGGTCTGTGTTATTTTTGTACATGAGGGAAAACTTGCAGACCTCAACTATCACGATAGGTGATGGTACATTTTTTTGTTTGATGACCTGCACTGTCTGTGTTTATTTCTTTTAATTTCACATTCATTTTACAATTTCTTACAGATTAAGACATCAAGGGTAGATAACTTCATCAATATTGCAGAAACTTCTACAAATGGCGAAACCTATTGTTAGGGTTTCGTACCATTTCAGATGACCTTCACAAAGTGAACAAAAAGATTCCTACACCAATTCGTTTATAACTTCTGTAAATCGTGAAGGCANTTTAATACTCCATGTCTATATTTTCATGCAATGAACTGCCCCCCACAGAAATATAACGGTTATAGAAACCAATGACTTGAACATGGTTTCATAACACCTGCTAGTTCAAATAAGATATTTTTTGCAAATAATGATGTGCCAGTAATAAAACCTTTTCAGAATCGTGAATTTTACAGATCCTTTAGGTAAAAAACCTACCAAGTGTCAGGAATTTTTTATATATTCGTATTTTGTAGTGCAAATATTTTTCATTGTAATTTGAACCATTTTTTCTTGAGCTACTTGGCAGAAAAAGCCATAACTTTGTACAAAAATGGAGCTGTGTTATGTTTGTGCTTGAGGAAACACCTGCAGTTTTCAACTACTTACATAGGTTTTGGGGCTTCTTATTGCTTTTTTTATCAAGAAGTTCGGGTCTTTGTCGTTCTGAAAAGTGTTGACAAATCTAAAATCTACAGGGGAAGAAATGAATGCGTGTTGAGAATTCTGCCCAGTTTTCATCGACAAAATAGTAGCATTGAAAGCATAACTCATATTTTCAAGATAACCGTCAAGAAGCCCTTCTTTGGAGAAAAACACCCAATTTGAGGACTGAACAAAAACCCATGGCGGAAAGTTTTCATTGGAAAATCGGATGAAATGAAACTCCAAACCTCATTTTGTGACAAATACTGGGAAATTGCTGGAAATATTGATCTGACTATTGATATGACATGTAATGAATGATTCAAATGAAATTGATCTAAGTTGACATATTTTCCACTTGTTACCTCGTCATGAATTTGTTGCAAACAAATGAATTGTCACATTGCAAAATTTTTCAATTGGTTTTTTTCCAATTTGATTTTTCCTATCGCAAAATGGTGTATGACGTTCCGTATTGATTCTTCTCACTTTCTGAATAATTGAAGCTTCGAGAATTCATACAAATATAACAGATTTCTTCATTGAATGGATGAGGAATATAACAAGAATTGTTTTTGGAGTTCGAAGGATCAGAAGAATCGTATATTTTCCAAAATTTGTTCTCCCAACATCAATATATATGATCTCCCTTTTGCAAATAACGACGTACTAAATCAAATGAGCTCAAGATTTGCATAATTTAATAATTTTTGTAATAAACTCCTGTTTATTTTTCAGTGTCGTGTTCATAATCCATTATCCTGTTGATAAAAGTTTAATTATATTGTTTGTTCATAAGTTACGGCTTAATAAAAATGTAAATGTAATCCTCTAGTAATGAAATACATCTTACAATTTTCGAATTTACGACGGATTTCCAAGTTGGTTCGTGAACTTTAATGATATATAAGGTCGGAACATTATTGCTTTCGAGGGTGCGAGAGATAAATTGTTTTTTCGTTGGAAACGAATGTCTGGTATTCTGTATCGTGTTTTCTCAACAAAGATAAATAATGGGAATGTTTGCAATGAGTACATAAAAATCAGATTTACTCTTCCCTTCCTGAAAAATGAAGCGAAAGCTCCAACTTAGGAGCAGTACAAAAAGTGAATTGGAACTTTCCACTTCCTGAATAACTTTCGCATTTTATATACGAGTGAAAATCAATTTCGCCGAAAAAGTAGAGATTTTCATTTCCGAAATGTATATTGATACAAGAAATAAATCAACATATTCTCAAAAAAATAGAGCGAAGAAAACGATATATCAAAAAAAATTACATGTACATAATTCCTTATACAGGGTGTAACTGAATGTGTGTAAAACATTTGGGGAAGTTGATTCCTCATCGAAAAAAAAAAAGGATCTTTCATATAAAGAAACTTCATTGGAGCATCCCTAGTTGAGATACAGCCCCTTAAAGGGCGTACATAAAATTTGTATAACAATTTTTTCACAAATTAAGTTACAATATTGAAATTAACTTGACGTTTTGTACTACCAAAAAGAAACTTAGCCAGTAATTTATTTGGTTTACCCCATGGTTGTAAGGGGTGGAAAACACAACCCCTAAAATTTATTTCCGATGTAACTTTTTGTCTTATTATTTGTTTACCATTTGAAAATTTATTTCGGAGAGCCTGTTTCATTCTGAACAAAAAATGTCTCTTGGGTTTTTTGCCCAAAATAAACCAGTTCACAGCAAAAAATTATTTTAGGAACAACTACAGAGATACATCGTCATGAATGCGAACTGAATTTCTTGTTATTTTAGTTAGTAGCTGCATTGAACGATTAAAGGGTTATGAACGAAACTGATTTAATGATAACAAAACACACAACATGTAGAAATCATAGTGAATGTTCAATATGTATACCTTCAGACAATACGCATGCGCCTAGACGTCGGCGCATTGAGCCACGTATTCGCTCAAATAACCCTGGAGTCTCTCTGATTATCCACGCATCGATGATGCGGTTTCTTAAGTCCTCTACATCGCGAACAGGAGTACGATAAAGCAAATGCTGTAAATGACCCCAAATATAAAAATCGAGAAGATTGAGATCCGGGGATCGCGCGGGCCAGTTCTTTATTCATAAACATATATTCTTTTTATGACTTACCTTGGCACAAGTTGTACTTTTCAAGTAAGTATATTTGAAAGTTTGTTTATTGTTTCCTATGTATATATTTCAAAATCTCATGAATGAACTTATATCATTATTATTATCATATTATTGTATCAATATATTATCATAAATCCGAATCAAGCACTTTTTCCAAACATCAGAACTGCAATACATGTCTCAACGTGTTGAGTTGGCGACTTCAAAAGATGAAGCAGACTAACTTCTAACTCTTAAATTGCTTTCTTGGTTACAAAGTGACTTTCCACTTTCACTTTCCGACACACATCAATGATTTCTAGTAGATATTTTCTCTTCTTTCCTTCATCATTCTTCTTGAATAATCGTGTATATTATGTTATTGTTCAACGAATCAACTACCTTTCCACATTTTTTTGAAAACAATCTCCAGCCGAAATTAGGGTAACAAAATTTCACAACAAAATATCCCGTAGATATAAATGTTTGATGTAGGGTCGTTTGGTTTGTTTTCAACCGATAAACAATAATTAACCTAATGATATTCCGGTTGGTATGAAAATAATTTACGTTATGTAACGGGATTTGAACTGGACACAATATATTAGGGTTGTGTGCGATTAATGTATTCATGTAAGTCAATAAACAAGCCAATTATGTTGATCATGTGTGAGGTTGATTGATTTCATAACGCTGTTATTAATTTTGTTGATGTTTTGTTCCTCTACAAACTAGTTATTGTTGATAAAATGGAGTGGCAATTACGGTTAAAAATTTTGATTTCATTGTTGATTGATGATGCCAGCAATTCAAGGCTACAAGTCTCGTGATCTCAGTACCTATTTTTTATGAATCATTATTTTATCTACAAAATTTCATACTCCACCCCAAACACAACTGATGAAATTACATCAGTAGATCGTTGTGCTCATTTTACAACAGGAGAGACCACGATGCAAAATGTGGATTTACTCAAGCGACATTGAGACATATTAGGTTGCAAAGCTTAGATAATAAGATGAAAAAACGTTATATAATATATACCTTTTCATCGATGGGGGAAGCGGCTATAGATTTTTGAATATGTGAAAAACTGTTTCGTGGATATACTCGAGCGCGTCAGATATTGATAGCATCAATGTCCTACGTATTTTCAATATATGTTAATCTGATCGTTTGTATGATGTAGGTGGTTGTACGTAGGGGTTGAAAGTGAAAAGAAAAAAAATTAATCGAGCGCATCAGATTTTCTAAGGGGGTATTAAGTGCAACAAAAAAAAAACACTCATTCAATAATCTGACGATTTCGATATGACGCAAACTCGCGGCCATTTTTATGATGTGCAAAAAAAAATCACCATTTTGAAACACTCAAGCGTATCAGATTAAGATATATATGGTTCATATTTATGTTTTAGACGTGCTGTCTCATAATCTGACGATTATCTAGAGGAATTCGCTTAATCTGACAGAAACATGAGGTCTTACCTTTTAACGTGTGATTCCTAACACGGCAAAAATCATCAGCAAAAATCAACAACGCTGATTTTTGCTGATGATTTGAAGCTTTTCAAAGAAATACGTGATTCATCTGATTGTATTTTATTGTGAAACCTATTTTAGTTGAATTTTATCTAGACCCAAAATTTATTTGTATGTTTGTTTATACCTTTGTATGTTTATCTGTATGCATGTTTATAACTTAACTACAATTATGACTTATCTCATCAACACATTATGTAGCAAAAAGGATCAATAAAATCTATCTATCTATTTTTTTTGAAGGAGGAGGGGAAATCTTCATAGACTCTGTGCCGGATTACTACCGACTAAAACCCTTCTCTCGTTGCTCAGCAATACGTACCGGAATCCGCTCTCGCATTACTTCGATACGTATGCCCTGGACAGTGTTTGTATGAAATACTTTGAGTAATTTTAAGAACTATACGACGTTTACATAAACATTAAAAGAAAACATCACAATTATTATCACGAAATTTTGGCAGTTAACTATCACATTTGGTCATCGATTTGTGCTCCGACTGATCTCAATTTTTCTTGAGCTCATCACTCGAGTTTCTCGTCACCTGTTTTCTCTTTCCTTAGTTTTGATGATTTCTCTTACCGTCCTATATGTTTTGTTCCAAGTCTCTTCGCCACGTGGATATGGTGTTTGTTTCAGGTGCATATAGAAGTCTCGCACGGGGCACAATCGTGCCCCGACAGTGCCTGGGTGAGATAATAGTCCACATCTATCTATTTATCTATCTATGTTGTTCCAGAGGACTTTGAACTCACTTCACTAGTGATGTAATGGAAACAAACTCCTTCTCAATGTTGGAAAATGTAAAATTATGACTTATGCTCGAATACTGAATCGGTACCAGTTCAATTATACAATTGATAATTTCGACTCACCACGAGTTAATGATACTCTCGACTTCGAAATCTTGTTTGACAATGAACTTACGTTCAATGGGTAAATTGAAAATACTGTTCAGGAAGCTCTTAAGTTGCTGGGATTTGTTATAAGGAACTGCAGAGAGTTCAGATCCTTTAAGTGTATTCGGTCGGTTAACAATATTTGGTTCGTAGTAAATTAAAGTATTGTAGCTCTGTCAGGAATTCTGATCAAACAAAATACATTGATGCTTTGTATGGTGTTTAGAAGAAGTTTCTCGAGTTTGTGTATTAAAAGAAACATGGAGACTCTGGTTAGAAACTGTGAACACATTTGTCTTCTGATGAATTCAATTTTGTTACATTGCAAAAATGACGGGAATTTACAGATCTGATTTGCATGTATGTACTGGAAAATGGTGCAAAGGATTCACCAACTCTATTGTCATAAATCTGGTCATAAACTCCGGTTAGAAACTGTGAACACATTTGTCTTCTGAATGAATTCAATTTTGTTACATTGCAAAAATGACGAGAATTTACAGATCTAATTTGCATGTATGTACTGGAAAATGGTGCAGAGGACTCACCAACTCTATTGTCATAAATCCGGTCATAAACTCCGGTTAGAAACTGTGAACACATTTGTCTTCTGAATGAATTCAATTTTGTTACATTGCAAAAATGACGAGAATTTACAGATCTAATTTGCATGTATGTACTGGAAAATGGTGCAAAGGACTCACCAACTCTATTGTTATAAATCGATTTTAATGTCCCTCGATATACGTCCAGATCGAATGTCACATTCCACATTGATGTACCCAATTCTCAGATCAGATGTCTGTCAACCCCAGCAAATCTGTGATAATTCCCTTTAGCAGAAGGAGAAAACTGGATGATCTAACGCCACTTTACCTCAATGATGAGGTCATTCCATTTGGAGGAGGTGAAATATCTTGGCATTGTCCTTGATAAAAAACTCACCTGGTGCCATCAGTACTACACTGTCAGCGGCCATTGAGATCCTCCTAGATCTACCTCTTCTTCACATTTTTCTGGAGGGAGAGGCTAGATAGACTACATATAGACTTGTTAACATTACCAACAATTGCACAAATCAAATTATTGCTGAGTGCAATAGACTGCTAGTTGACAGTGGAAGACGCAGCATTCTGGAATTGACCTCAGACTTTATGCCTCCAACTGTCAACTACGATCAACCTTATGAAGTACTGTTTCCGAGTGGAGAGGACTGGATCTTCCGGGATAAGGAAATATTAAGAACAGCAAAAACACCTTCCGGTTCTGGTGCAGGTGTTTTCAGTTGCAGACCCAGGACAGAGATATCAACCTACCTAGGAACCTGTGCGACTGTATTTCCAGCGGAAATTCAAGCTATTGAATGGGCTCATTTAACAATGTTGTTTACTGCAGTGTGTCAACTGCGTGAATATCAATTATGGCTACGTTACGTGGATAACACCTTCGTCATCTGGAAGCATGGAAGAGACACTCTGAACCGTTTCCTGAACCACTTGAACGCCCAACACCCGAGCATAGAACTCACCATGGAGATTGAGCAAGATCAACGGATAGCATTCCTAGATGTACCAATAGAACGATGTGGTACCAGACTGACCCACAAAGTGTATCGAAAACCCACACACACAGATAGATACTTGCACGCACTATCGAACCACCATCCTAGCTAAAAGAGAGGAGTTATCTCCACTCTAACGGAACGGGCTCGGAGAATATGTGAACCAGAACATCTGGAGAGGGAACTGAAATCAAGTACAGGTACGAATACAGGTACAAATTCAGGTACAAATACAGGTACAAATACAACTTTACGAAGCCTAAAAGGTAGTCATCGGACAGCAATCCATGATGGTTAAACCTCTGAAGAAGCTAGCCACTCGCGCCAGCGAAACGTCAGGAAGAAATGCCAAAAACCGACGGCTTTCAAACTCGAAAAGCAACGACACTGAAAACCTCAGCCGTGAAAGTCTAAACCATTTTAGTCAATATTAATAATGATTAAAAAGGACCTTACAAGTATTGCATCGTTCCTAAATGCAAGAATTCTTCGGTAACTGTACCAGACAAAATTTTTATTTCACTGCCAAGTGACTTAAAATCACGAAAGTTATGGCAGTGCGCTATGCGGAAGGCCGACTTTGTATCTGCCAAGGGGACGCATTTTTATTGTGAAGTTCATTTTAATTTGAATTGAAGATTTTATATTTTTAGGAGTGATTAATTTTTTTTTTTGGGGAAAGAAAGTTTTTGGCTTTCTACTACTCCATCTGATACAAAAAAAGGGATGAGAGAATCCTCCAAAGAAAGGAAGGAAGTATGTAACGGTACCATTTTGTTCCACATGGTATAATCATTCGTAAACGTCAAAATAACAATTTTCAAGCACCCGTAGGTCCCTCTCTCCTTTTCGTTTGTAAACTGGTAGGCCGTGAGATTACAGATTTGAACTATTGTTGTTTACTTTAACGAATAATTTGTATATATAATACTTTAACAATTGAAATACCTGAGTTTTGAGTAGTTCTGTAGTAGAGCCTAAAATACGTACCTGTGCAAATAAATAATCGATAACATAAGGAAAAGAGAAAGCGTACAACCCCATTTGAATAAACATGTGATGAATAAAATCACCAGTGTTTATGTATCAGTTATTACCCAGCTTACACATCTGAAATTTTCAGTGACGGGTTGTTAGGAACATTATCGAACAATAGTTCTGGGGTTCATTGAAAATACGAAATGGTGTTTATATAAATATAATTGGTCGAATGCTACACAATATGAAAGTAAATGAACTTCAAAACGCCAAAAAATGATATCCTTCANTATCGCGGCGACTGAAGAATTTCAAACATATTCCACACTGAAAACGTTTTTCTTCAGAATGACATCTCTTGTGAACTTTCAAATTATCTTTTCGGGTGAATGATTTTAAGCAGAATTCACACTGGAATAGCTGTTCTCCGGTATGACTTCGTTCATGATTTTTCCAAGTACTCGCCTGAGTGAAAGATTTGAAACACAAACTACACTGGAACGGTTGTTCCCCTGTATGAATCCGTTCATGTTCTTTCAAATTATCACGCCGACTGAATGTTTTTGAACATTTGTTACACTGATAAGGTTTTTCTCCAGAATGGCATCTTTCGTGAATTCTCAAGGTATTTGATTGTGTGAAAGATTTTGTACAGAATGTACATTGAAATCGCTTTTCTCCGGTATGGATTCTCTGGTGCATTTTTAAAGTTTGTTTATTAGCGAAAGATTTCGAACATATATCGCACTTTGGTCGTCCTCCAGTATGAATTCCATCTTGGTTGGTCATTGTCAGGTCTGTGAATGCACCAACTTATTTGCAGAAATTAAATTAGAAAGAATATGTCACTTCACAATGCGCAACTCTCGATCAGAACTGACGTTCTTCCGATCTGCCTCTCAATTTATATGAAATCTAATTGAGTAGGTACAAATTCCAATATCAATTACCTACTATGACGTAATAACACATTTCTCGTTACTGATGAAGGTACTTTCTGATATATATCAACGGAGTAGGTAGCGAATGAATTCTACTATTTATGACATTTCAACTATTCATCACTGCAATAATGTATTGATGTTGAGAATGAATATTTTTGAAAGAAAAATATTCTATTGATCTTTCGAATCCAAAAACATGTCTTCTCATATATCTCATTTATTCAATGAATACATTCCTCATATACGTATGAATTCTCGCAGCCCCTATTTTTCATAAAAATATAGAAAACTCAATATATATCATCATATATCATCAAGAACCATCTTTTTGCTTGCGGTGTACAAAGTTATGTTCTGAATTATGAAAATTGCTGAGAAATAAAACTTGTCGGTTATCAGCCCAGTTCAAATACAGAAGACCTTTTGCAGTCATTCTCCAGTCACCTATTATTACCTAATAGATTTTTAGGCTCGTTTTTTCGGCCCTTTCTCATAGTTCCACATGCATATATTTTCTTCGCTAACATTTCGGTTTGCAATGAGACATCGTTGAAAATACTGTGTATACGTTGTGATTTTTTCCGACAAGGAATATTTTCATCTGAAGTCAATTTATTCAAATCAAGGATTTTTTTACCTGAAAAATTATTCTGGGGTTCATTGAAAATACGAAATGGTGTTTATATAAATATAATTGGTCGAATGCTACACAATATGAAAGTAAATGAACTTCAAAACGCCAATAAGTTGCTTCTTTCAATATTCGATAATTCACAGGAAATGAAAATGATATCCGCTTTGATTCGAATGAATTTTTCATCACGGCTTCAATACCTCAAAATATCATTGAAATATCAATAATCGAAATGTTTGTTCGTCACAAAGTTGTTCATCTAAAGATTCGAAACAATCAGGTATCATGAACAACATATCAACTATTCATTTCCATCACGTTCATGAAATTAGGTAAATCTCAACAATGTTGATTTTACGTAAAACTGAATCTTCCATTATTTCACTCAAGGTCATTTGAAAGTTTATGAACGAAGTCTTGAAGAAGGGAAATATTTTTTCAAGTTTCATATTGTCCAACTCCCAATCCATCATTTTCATCTGAGCGTCATCTCTACATAATTTCGTCTTTTAATTTTTTTTTCAATGAATCTTGGACTATTGAGTGAAAAGTGATTCTAGGATACAGTGTAACGGTCTGAATTTACTTGTAAATATTGTAGATATTGTTCGTTTATTTATTATGGAATCGACAGAATTGTCATTTTTTGATGACGAACTTTTCGTCACAGCTAGGGACACATCTGGTTTGCCAGTGTGCCCAACCTACATTTTCAAAGAGTTTCCGTGATTTTTCTCTAAAAACAACGGTGTATTCGCCGCCATTTCTATTGTATCTCGTTTATTATACAGATATCCAACTATTCTACTAGATTTTCCTACAATCAAAAATACTTATTTTCTATCTTGCTACCCTATTGGTCCAAAATAGTGACAGCAAGTTGTTAACGTAGTCGATTGTTCTTTTTTTTTAATGGCATTGATAAATCGAGAGGAAGGAAGAACACCGAGGCCCTCTGACTTTTTTTGGAGATCGGTGCCCTATTCTGTACGTATTCTGTACGTGTCTTTCTGGTAGACAGATGGTTGCTTGTACACATGAATTTCATGATTGTGTTTCTTTTCAAGTAATATTTCCAAAATCAGGCTTTTGTAAAACGGTGGTACTTTATTGTATAGTTGGATATCCGATGTGTTCTTATCATAAAATATATTGAAAATAAGAGGATTACCTGTTTTGCCATGAAAAAAAAAATTGGTACTGGTACGTTGTCATTTGTTTTTTTATTCCACTTGGTAAATTGGGGGAATAGTTTAATACTCAGGCATTCTATATCGGCAATTAAATTTACCTGGCGCCCAAATATTGCTATCAACATACTTTGAACCCACCCCGTCTCCACTGTGGTGAACCGATAGATACTTGTCATAAAAATCGTGACTGCATAAACCCGTAACTAAAAAGGCACGTTACAACAGTATACGATTTGTTGTGAAACCGAATTCATAGACAAGTATTTCTAAATGCGTTCGAAAAGAGTTCAATATTACCGAACACAATTAAATCTAGAACATCGAAGTATGAAATCAGAGCTCAATGATTTATTGGAATATACTGAAAAATTCAATGCTATGGTAGGAAAATTATATTTCGTATAATTTTATTGTATGATCAGTTGCAGTACACTAGTTTGTGTGTTATTTTTTTCATTCTGATATAGATTTTTCGTTTATTCGATTGAGTAACAATTTTGAACTTTCTTTTTTATTATCTGAAGCCAAAATCATATAAAAACTTATATAGTGTGTAACACTACTACACTTTTCAACAACAGAAAAATTGTTTGATTTATATAATGGGATCGGGTTACAAATCAGAGATTTTTCGGTTCAGTATCAAAATTCAATGAATTCTTCTGTTCATGAGGATAGCAATGGCATTGACAAAATGAACAAATGAAACCTAAACGCTACACTGCCAAACGAGGCTTTGATTATCACTCACCGTTGTCCTGTTCCACAAGGTTGAAAATTGAGACAGCAGCCAACACCTTTCAGGTAGAAATCCGTCTATCTCTACTACACGTAAAGGAACGGATAATCTGCCAACACAAAATCAACTGCCAACAATCAATTGGTGGTTATAACACCTGGATATGCAAACATCCACTTGTCGGGACTTTTTTTTATTTAAATTGTCGTCTAACATCGACCACTCTCAAGTTCGTCGCTCTCCTGATTGTCCTTATTGTCTCTTTCTCCCGTCACCTTTGCGAAATATTCCCGTGGTGATCACATACACTGCGCGAAACAACTCGTACTTAACTAGATAGGGGCGGCGTTCTACAAGTGTGATATATTGTGTGTGCCAAACTAAACACTCCATAGAAAACTGCAGCCAACAATCTTCTCTGAGTGGTATTTGAAGAAGTATTTACAAATTATTCAACTCTGTTGAGAACCAGAAATATCGCGGAAGGGTATGCCGAAGTTTGAAAGAACGACAGATTGAAACTTTCACTGATGACAATGGTCGATGATTATGACAGTACAAGAAAATGAAAGGTAAGCTAATAGGTGGGGGTGCTAATGACACGAATAAAAATTGATTTGACGCGTGGTAGGCATTTTATCATGTAATATACAACAGAGAGAGACACCATACAGTGGATTCCAAATAGAAAGAGTCACCCCGTGAAAAAATCGTGAAACACGCCAACTTCAATTTCCAAGGGTACATACGTAAAAATCAACCTCTTGATATATGATATGATATAAATCCTTCTTCATAATGAACGATGTGGTGAAAATTCCATACAGGAATAATATTCCAGTGGAACCTCACATGGAAAATCTTTCAAACCTTCATTTCAGAGAATAGGCATAATGAGTAATCTGTCATGTCTACCAAGTACCACACCTTCAGCGGTCTGGGGATCTTTCTAAATCTACCTCCTCTCCACATTTTTCTGGAGAGAGAGGCTAGATGGACAGCATATAGACTTGTGCACATTGCTAATTGCACAAATCAATTTAAAACAGATCTTCTTACAGATCACTGTGAATCACAGAATTCTTTTGGATAAACTCTCACTATGGATTGGATACGGTCATATCTTTGTGATAGATGGTAGTATGTCTCAATTTGACAGGAGTCAACTGAGTACTTGAAAAACGACTTGGGTGTCCCACAAGGGTCAGTACTTGGCCCTTTTCTATTCATAATTTACATCAATTTTTTTTTCTCATCTATTTATGTTCTTATTTGCTTTTGATTTTATCTGTTATATATAACCGTTTGTATGTTTTTTATGCGGTGTTTGCTATTTGTTTGTTGATGGTATATGCACTTCATATGACACCCTTCCTTTGACTTTTTCCATACAGCCTGTACTGTCTTAGGGAAATAAAATTTTATCATTATTATCATTATTACTGTAATATGAATCATCATATGCTGAGACTCGAAATGTCGGAAGACAGTGTTTGTCGTCTCTGGAAAATGATGATACAGCAGTCCCGCCGGTGACTGAAATGATTATGAAGGTCTGGCAGAGCCGTAATAACAGAAAAGGAAATAAAAAAGGAAGAGATTCCAGCTTTCTCATTGTGATTATCAATTGCATTGCTTATTCCAGGGATTTCAAATCATTTTATATAATTTCAGACAATGGAATCCGAACTAATGAAATTCACCATGAAACATGTCAACCACCTACAAAGAAACATAGGTCCTACGTGAATTACAACTCATTTTGATTACTTTCAATCGAAAAAATAATAGATTGCTAGTAATACTTGCTACACCTAACAATTTGATCATCACAAATTTTATTTTCAAAAACATCAGGACCTGTTCCTTTATGACAGTAGCTTTGTCAAAGTGAAAACATAGTATGTGCTATATGTATGTACTACAAAAATTGATCTTTATCAAGCAACGGCATTTTTCTCTTCTGAATATAACACGTCATGTTAGAGATTGAACTCTTGTCTTCTGCTTTA
>NW_019294495.1:11748-25361 GCF_000500325.1 Leptinotarsa decemlineata | reverse complement strand
GAGATTCCAAAAATAATATTATATACAGAGTGTTCCATTTGAAAAATCAAAGTTGCTACTGCTTTCTAATAGAAGCGGCAACACCGCATTGTCGAAAATATTTTAGTTGGCTAGAGAATGTCCGAATATGCCCTCCATTACATTTTCAAAGTGATCCGTTGTCTGATTCACCAGAAACGTCTAATGTGCCATCCACCGTGAATCAGCCTGTATATTTGTTGGAATAGAACATGGATAACTTTAAGTTCTGAAGATCAGCGGTATATGCTGAATATTATCCAAATCATTGATGATAATGATGTAAGATATTTATATAATATAAATATGAATGGGTCAATTTTATTTTTCCCGATGTGGAGGACAAGACCGCGAAAAGGAGAGAGAATTTTCGTCATATCTCACCTATCAAAGGTGGTCCTTGTTGATGTGGCACTGATTGATGTGTTGGACTGGGGGACCTCGATCTCTGACACAAGCTGGTTGTTCCATGATCCACTTTTCTGGAAGTAATTACAGAGCCGTACTTGGGAATATGACGTCCACCTGTAGGTGAAGGTGATCGTGCAGGGCTTGTTGAAGCAGACCAAGAACCTGTAGCGCAGAAAATATTTGTCACAGATATCAATATCATTTTGAACAAAACAATTCTTTTTCGGAGAATTTCCATTCCGTGAATTGGTTGGAGGAAACTGAGAAATTTCTCTTTAAATGAAGTTTTTCCAACATATCTGTCCTGAATATTTCGACCAATTCTGAAATATCAACCATTTAGAAACAGAGTAAGTAACTAGGTACATCAGTCATGGTTTATGTACAAAAAATACGAACAAAACTTGTAAGCTGTTTCAGTTTCAAGTTACTTGATTTTCTAGTGACGTCAATATGAGTAGGATGTTCAAAAATAACAGTGGTTCGGAATTGAAGATTTAAGCTCCATAAACGTGACAAAACATGTTTTGTCAATCGTGTCTGCGGTTTGTATTTTTCAGAAATTTCTACATGAAGGTGGTGTTGGAAGGTGGTTGACAATGTTTAATGATGAATTTTATCAGTTTGGACTTCCTTTGTCTGATGTGATACGAAATGATTTGAAATCCCTGATAGAACCAATACAATTGAAAATTAGTTTAGTCATCAGCCGACGACGATTGTGGATACTAACAATTGAAACGTCGTTTGAATTTTTTCTTGTATTTTAGTTCATTGTTATTTCATTTCAAGGTTTTTTTTTGCTTTCAGCTATTCATTTCAATTTTCACTAGTAAGTATTGTTTTTTTTTAAGGAATTTAAAATAATTTTATATCATATTAGACAATGGAAGTCCGAACTGATGAAATTCATCATGAAACATTATCAACCACCTTCAAACAAACGTTGAACACCCGGTATGGAATCAGCGACTTATTCCGAGGATATGAGAGGACTATGGTCAAGCTTACCAAGGAAAAAACTCACCTCAGTTTCTCGTGCAGAGCGAGACACAACAACATCATCCCCATAGATTTTTGCTGGAATAACCATTTTGAGGAGAGAGAGCCGAACGCATATTGGAATGCGCCAGCCGAGCACTGATAAGGTCTCAGATTAATTTCTACCGTTGGGAGAGGTTAACTTTGATGCAGGATGCCACAGAACGATTTAAAAAAAGAAGATAGAGCTTGCCAAGATTGAAGGCGCGTGCTTGAAAATCCGCCAAGACATGGTGAATACTCACAACAGGAAGTAGGGAAAATTGGCGAGGAAACAATGCCCACATTCAGACCAAAAACAGGACAACTATGAAGCCCCCAATGACTCTACGAACAGAAGATTGCTTTTTCAGCTGCAAGAAAACCCGGAAAAACCTGCAGCACCACATCATCTGAAGATCTTGATTTGCCAATGTCCTCTCCCTCATAAAACAAAATGTAGGATGTCTCTAGAGGCTCTAATAAATTCAATACATCGCCAGAACACTTAGATAATGGTATAATTTAATTGATATATTTTTCACTTCTAGAAATTTTTCATAGAAAAGTTCGAAAATTCGATAATGACCTTCTGCAGGTTAATGGAATCTCATCAAAAATGTCCAAAGCCAGAATGAACATATTTCAATTATAAAAGGGGCTGATTCGGTTACTTCAAACGATTCATCATTCGAGTAGAATAGTACGAAACAAAATGTGAAAGTCATGAAAATTAATGGAAAGTTTAAGGTGTTGTAATCAACCACATGATTTCAATACTTATTGTATGAAATTAAATTGGAATATATGAGAATAGAACATATTTCAGTAGTATCAGAATTTCTTGAAAGTAGAATTGAAGATATGACAGACTTCACTGGGAATATACATACATAATTTGATAAACCTTGTAATTCAGAATATCGAAAATGGTAACTGAAGGTTATACAGATATATTCGACAATTGAATTATCAAATGACATGTAAACATTGAATTTGTTGTTGTGTTGTTGAGGATGGTGAAGAAAAATTAGGACGTGACAAAACAGCGTAAGATCTTACGTTGCTCATGTTTGATTATCGAAATATAATAACAATGTTTTCAAAATTTAGTATTTCAGGGAGAGATACAATTGTTTCAAGTAGATAATTATTCCAAAATAGGTTTTTCAACGTTCACCTCTTCCAACTTTCTCATAATGTATAGGATCTGGTCATTTCAGCGAGGACCTGCTATCTGTATGTAGGGTAATTTGCATGAATGTCTGTCAGATATAATTCTATGTCCATAAACGATGTAGTAGTTGTTTTCCGGTAGTAATTCACCAGATCATACACTGTAGAAACGATGGGAGACAAGACTGTCAAGGATTTCATTCAAAAAAATAATATGTTATTTTAATACGTTTATATCCCTTCTCCACACAATTATCATATTAATGATGAGGTGCTTTTATCCTGCTTGAAACTTGGTTCATGAGTTGGAGGTGTTATTAGTTGACAAATTTTCCTTCATATGAAGGTGTATGCTGTTAAGGTCCGGATATTTCCTATTTTCTATACTGACGGGGGATAATACTCCGAAACCGGTCTGTAGACGATCTACTCGATTGATTTAAGCATGCTGTTGGACGAACGAGAAGCATCTGCAGCATCTGTAAGGTAATTTTTTCAAATGTCTATCGGACATAATTCAATGGTATTAGTCTGGAAAGCAGTTGTTTTCAGGCAGGCATTCACCAGTTCCTATAGTCTAGGAGTATTGTGAAAATTGAATTTTTCGGAATTCATTTCGGAATACTTATTTTCCCATTAACGTTTTCTTCATTTCATTCATACTGTCTTTTTCAGAATTTCATGTGAAAAGTGAAAACATTAAAAAATTCGTCAATGATTTTATGTTGGCCTTTTGAGTATACGGAGATCTTGATTGACTTAACCATATTTCAAAAACTCTATATAGCATATACTCTATTTTTTTATTGTATATTCTAATTATATGAACTCAACGGAACTCACCCCTAGGAAATCTACTTCTTTGTGATGCCCTCTGATGTTCATGTTTCACTATCTCAACAACATTTGATACAGTATCAGAAAATCCTATATCGTGGTGAAGTTGCTGTGGAGGGAATCGTCTTCGAGGAGAAGGACTTCTATGGAGCGATGGAGAATTTTGTCTGAAAGAAAAAATTCATTCATAAATACTCATCCACCTGTAAATGAGAATGTAAAAATTTTGTGTACGTGATACTGATAACCTTCCTGAATTATTGTCATGATATGAGGAAAACAAATATTTTTTGTTTTTTCAAATTTTCATTAGTACGTAACATTTAAACTTGTTTATATTTCACATAATTTTCACATATATCATCTGTAGGGTACTTTCGTACAGGCATCGCTTTTTAGAGTGCCTCAATGGTTTTCCTGTAGTGCTTGTATTCTGTCCTTTTTGATTCTACATTTTTTTCACTCAAAGTATAACTCACTCCGTTCATGATTCTTTTGCAACAAATTGAGAATTCATGAAAAGACATCTAATATTTCCTAACGTATAACTCAACTGTCAAATTTCATTGTCTGAATATTTCAAGGTTAACACTGGCTCATATTCTTGCCTAAATATTGAATGTTCAAAGTATTTTGTATAATTTTATTGGGGTCATTTTTTTATCATCACTGACATGTTTTAAATCATTTATTATGGAACTTTCAACAAGGCAAACCTCAACAACAGAAAACTACTCAGTTACTAGTTGTTGAGACTTCAAGACAGTAGTTTCGTCCTCGCTTTCACTATTCAAGATATATGCTGCAGTATTAGATAAAACTTCTAGTACTACATTTTTTTCGACCAAATGTAACAATAATAATAGTAATAAAAAGTCAAGACAATATGTATCGTTGACTTTTCAGCTCCGGGTGTTGTAGATCAAGAGAGAGACCGGCAAATGTGATACTAAATGACTTTTATCTACGGGTTCCAACCTAAAACATCAGTAGCAAGTATGAACTCGTCGTTGAATAATGTTTCGACTACCGATTATTCAATATTTCTCCTCAATATAATGATAACATATAGAAACCTATTATTGTACCATTTACACATCATTATAATAAAATGAATTTGTACACATGTCCAATTGGAAATTTCAGAGGGATGAAATATTTATTCCTTGATTAGGTTAAATATTACATTTGAATATTTTTGTTAACCGAACTAACTACTTTTTATGGTGTATTCAAGTAATACTCCATTGCAAAATTTTCAAGCAAAATATGAACAAAGGAATGTAAGAGCTTCTACTCTTATTCCATACCTGCCATCAGTTTACACACCGAACGAGTCTGTGTTAAAACATATGAGCAAAAGCATTTGCTTTTGTTTTATTAATGAGAATCTTTGACTAAAAAGTTCACAAAAGCGCGTCACGTGTTTCACTATACAACAATAGCTTTTACAGGTATGTTCTCACTAAACTCAGTATGAAGAAGTTATTGTATAATGAAACACGTATTAGGGTTTTGTTGAATGTTTGATGAAAATCTGAAAACGTTTGTTTGAAAGTGGTTCTGCTAGTTCGGACTATTGTCTGATATGATTCCAATATAATTCGAAATCTATGGAAGAACAAATACAATTAGAATGAATATCAATTATGTATAGGCATTAAAACGTGACATTGAAATACAATGAAATGAATAAAGATAAAATAATCAAGATAAAAGATGAAAATAATCACAGAGTGAAGAAAGATTGAAAAAAAATAAAATTCAAAAGGAAGCAAAAAATAAAAAAAAATATATGAAAAAATTATGTAAAAACATATATAATTTTTTTTAAGATTTCAAACTAAGTTACTTCACGAAGTTTTTGATTGTGAGTATCTACAATCGTCTTCGAGTGATGACTAAACTATTCACTGACGTCTTCTTGATTTCAATCAGGATGGAGTCCAGCTCCCTTACCCTTTTGGCTGAGTATTGTCGAAGAAAGACAAATGTGTTCATGACTGAGAGGATGCCGGTATGAAGTCCTCAGACATCAGTACCGCCCTTCACGGGATACCCCTACCTGGCTGGGGAGGGATGGATGAAAAAGCTATTCATCCGTTAACGGGGGACATGAGGGCCATATTCCACAGAGTGTCGGGGCCTTCTATATCGGGAGGGCTCGTCTACAGCATAATCTATAGCTTCCCTAACTATCGGATTTTCGTGAGTTTCCGGAACTCGCCGGTTCCTCGACTGAATGGACTGCCGAATGGAAGGCAGCTGCAAATCTCTGCGGATGGCTTCATTCCGTACGAACCAAGGAGCATTCACAATCATTCTCATTAATTTGTTTTGCAATACCTCCAGAATGGTGATATTGTATTTCGCCGCTTGTCCCCAGACGCCTGAAGCATACATGATGACAGACTTGAACATCGTATTGTAAATGGTAATTCAATTTTTCAAGCTCATTTTGGACTTTCTGTTGATCAGAGGGTACAGTCTGACTATCCGACCCTCGATCTTTGACTTGACGTTCATGATGTGCGGGTTCCAAGTGAGCCTACGATGTATTAGAAGACCGAGGTACTTCACCCGCGCTTGCCATTCAATTTCCCTTTCAGAGATTCTCACTTTTCTGGCCGGAGAAGATTTTAGTCTTCCCTTGGTTATCGCCTGAGTCTTGTCTGGGTTCACTCGGATCTTCCAATGAAGGTACCAGCGCTCGAGGTCGTCCAATGCACGTTGCATGTAGACGACGCCGAGCTCCCGACCCATGGAAGATGAGAGGAGAGCCGAGTCGTCGGCGTACAGGGATATCTTCACACGCTCGGGCCTTGGAAGGTCGCTGGTGTAAAGGGAGTACAGCGTCGGAGAGAGCACGGCCCCCTGTGGCACTCCAGCGAGAATCTCTCTGTTATCAGACAGAGAGCCCTCTACTCTAACCTGAAATGTCCTGTCTTTCAGGAAAGACCCAATCCACCGGATGAGGCCTCGAGGCAGGTCGAGCGCGTTTAATTTGTGCAGAAGGCCTTCGTGCCAGACACGGTCGAAGGCCTTCGAGATATCTAATAGCACAATATGTACTTTTTTGTTTGCGTTAAGCTCGCGGATGGTGTTTTCGACCAGCCTTAGAGCCTGTAACTCAGAGGAGTGTTCTCTCCTGGAGCCGAATTGTTCATCAGGCAGAACATTTCGGTCCTCAACTTCTTCGTTGAGCCTTTGGAGAACAACTCTTTCAGCCAGCTTAGCCGCCGACGACAGTAGACAGATCGGGCGATAGTTCTGTGGGAACAGCGGATTCTGACCCTGTTTTGGGATCATGACGACCACCTTCTGGGAAAGTGTCTGAGAGCCAACGAACTGTTGATTATTTTAAAAAGAAATTCGCCAAAGCTCGTCACTTCCAGGTTCAAAGGATTCCAAAAGCTTTTCCCACCTTTCGTTTCGATGATCAATGATAGCCTGCTTGACTTGGTTGGTCATCCTGTTTGTCGCTGTTTTGTCCCCTGGGAGAAGGGTTCGTTGATAGAGCCTTCTCAAGCGATTTCTCTCTCGTATCAAGATACGAGGTGGAAACTCGTTATAGCTCTTCAGCGGACACTCCTCCCTGGAGGATCCGTCTTGGATCTCATGCGATAATCAGGGAAAGGAAGATCATAGTCCAATACCAGGATTACTGGATTATGATCGGAATCCATTTCCGACAGAACGTAAATTTCGCTTGTCAGAGAGACGTTTCTGAGAAGCACGATGTCTGGTACATCAGGCCTAGTCTGCCCGCGATAGTACGTAGGCTCATCTGGTCCCAGCACTAGATATTCATGTCTGTCAACATTCGCATGGAGCGCTTGGCCGTTTCGATTTGTGGCTCTGCTCCAAGGTCTGTGCTTGGCATTGAAGTCGCCAGCAGCAATTGTCGGAATGTTGCTTCTCATCAGCAGTTCATCCAGTGAAGTCCAATTTTTTTTAAACAATGCCGTTGGCATTTCAAAAAACTATCTTCAGAGATCTAGGCAATGTTGGTTGTCTAGACATTGGCAGTTCCGGTTATCACGTCGATATTCACCGTGAACATTTTCTGAAGCACGGGGAATTTGACGAACAGCTTTTTCATCTAGTCCAGTGCGGCACAGATGTCTGAAACCCCCTGAGTCTGAGGTGAGGGTTCAGGTCGAGGGGAGGTGAGCTTTGCCGTACTGCTTGCACCCTTGGATACAGCTCTAGCAAATCTGACCCCCTTCTGGACGCGTCCAGACTCCGCAGGTCTCCCTGAAGTGGCTGGCTTTTTAGGAGTTGTCTGCCCTTTACGCTGTACCTTGGGGTACGCAGGGCAGCCACGGCAATTCGTGGTATGGACCCCTTCACAGTTGTTGTACTTCGGGGGGTCAGCTCTGACCTTTTTGCAGTTACTAGTTAGGTGCCTGCCAGCGCACTTGACGCAGATGGGCACTGCTAGGCAATTGCGCTGGCAGTGACCAAAACGCTGACAACGGCGGTAGTAGTTGCATAATGGAAACTAGAAACCTCGACAAGTTTTGAGTAGCTGAATCTCTGGAACTGATGATCGGTCTGAGCGGAACCAACTTTTTGTGGATTTTGGGTAGTCTATGAAGGTGAGGGGGCTTACAGTGGTGCGGTGTTAACCAAGATCCCTCCTTTTCTGAAAAAAAGTTTGGTGTTTTTTCAAAGTCAGGTACAACTTCCTTTCAATTGATACAGTGGGGTCCCGTACAATCTTCATGTGTTGTCCCTTCTGAAGAACATCTTTGATCTTTTGTTCGTAGAAATCAGTATCCATCACGATAGTAGCTTCTCCCTTATTTGCAGGTAGGATCTGCGATTTCGAGAATTGCATTCAGCGGATACCCTGTGAGTGCGTCAATTCATATATCAGTGAAAGTAAGAGGTCCATTGAAAGTCCGCATTGTCAAGCCCAAGAGAAACACACAGCGAGGAGAAACCAGCAAATCGACAATAGCAGACCATGTTTGGACTCATCAATATAACATCAAGTGAACCCAAACTGAGATCATTCACAGGAATCAACACTGGTTCAAAAGGAAGTTCAAAGAAGCTGCACATATGGTAATGAACGACCGTAGAAATGCGCAACATATGCAAACCTGTAATCAAGCAAAAAACAGTCAACTTTCGCTGAACCGGTGAAACGGAGAGAGGTATGAGGGAAAAGGTGAAAGCGTTCGAATGACCAATGGATAGTCATCTCTCGGAGGAATAGTCCAGTCACCACCCGAAGACGATTATGGATATTGACAGTCGAAATGTTCTGAAGTAACTTGTTTTAAAATCTTTATAGTTTCAGTATTTTTTTGACATTTTTTTATCTTGATTATTTCATTTTCATTCATTTTGTTGCATTTTCATATCACGTTCTATTGCTTACACATAAGTGTAAGCTATACCACTCATCAGGTATAGGCCAATTCCATCACATAATTTTGATGAGTTCAATTTTGTTACTTGAAAAATATTTCTATATATACATACACTGTATTCAACTCAAATTAACACGTGGGCTGAAAAGTTCTGGGCCTAAGGAAAAACTCGTTTTTTTTTTTCATTCATCAACATAATCTCCATCAAGAACTACACAATCATTAAAACGCCGATCTAACATTTCAATACCACTTTTGTTATATTGAAATGTTAGATTGGCGCTTTAATTCGAGCAAAATTTCTTACCGGTGAGCATTATTTTGAGGTCTGCGAACAGCCAGTAGTTGCTGGGAGCCAAATCTGCCGAATACAGTGAATGTGGGAGCAATTCGAAGTTCAATTCATGTGGTTTTATCATAGTTTTGATTGACTTATGACACGGTGCGTTGTCTTCATGTTTTGCCATATGCGGTCATTTCTTTGCAATTTCGGTTTTAAACGTTCCAATAACACTATATAATATTCACTTTTGATGGTATTTCCCTTCTCGAGATAATCAATAGATATTATACCACGCACATCTCAGATGACCATCGTTTTGACTCCGAAGTGAAGTGTTGGATCCATGTTTCATCCATTGTCACATATCAACGCACAAATTCCGGTTTGTAATGTTTAAACATGGCCAAACACTGCTCAGAATCGACAAGGCGTTCTTGTTTTTGAACAACAGTGAGCTCGCGCGGCATCCACTTTGAACAGAGCTTCCTCATAGTCAAATGCTCATGCAATATAAAGCCAACACGTTCTTTTGATATTTCACGCCACTTCACTTCTCGATCATTCAAAACGATTCTGTGGATTTTTTTATATTTTCTGGTGTTACTGCCTCATTTGGACGTCCAATGCATTCTGCATCGTCGATGTGTTTACGACCATGTTTGAAGTCAGCAAATCAACATTTACTCAATTGCTGTTTTTGATGAAGTGCAATCCTTATAACATTTTCAAGCCATTGCTTCGCTTGAACGGTATTTTTTTCCATCAAGAAATAGTATAAAATCAAAACACGGAGTTATTTTTGATTTATTGTTTTGAAAATAACTAAAGTAGTATCACTCTTAGCACAATAACTCACAAACTTTTGTGTAGAATATCATGAAATTTCAACCGCTTTCTTTTGAGGGTTAGTGCTAACTGTAAAATCGTTGTATGCAATAAGACTAGCGCCATCTATATGTTAGACCCGAGACTTTTCAGCTCAGGGAGTATATGATAACATATAAAATGATATAGATAATTGATACTTGTTTTCGCACTCACCAACGTAGTTAAAAAAAAATAATGATCTATTTCAACCCAATTTGTCAAAAGTGGCACTACTCAAAAAATCACTATCCAAAGATTCGAATTATGTGCTGCAGTTTTATTAGCAGAATTACTTTCCTTCACTCTAAATATTTCAGTAGAGAATATCGACTTTGTGAAGATATGTATTTCGTCTGACTCGCAAATAGTCTTAAACTGTTAAAGGGCATGACAGGAGTGAAGGTAATCGCATTGCCGACTCGTTAGCCAAGGAAGCGGCTGTACTAAGAATTTTAGGACCCACGGCCTGATGACTTCGATAATTGCGGAACTAGTCAAATGTTACACCCATGCTCAATGCTTAAAGAGATGGGATGGAGTCAAAGGATGCAATCTTGCCAGGATCACCTTGGGTGACCCTGGGAAGCTGGCGCCAAAGAAATATCTGGCGATGACCAGGAAAAATCTACGATTATTAGTAGGATTTCTAACTGACCACTGTCAACTAAGGAAACACCTCCATAATATAGGGCTAGTGGACACACCTCTATGCAGGATGTGCGAACAGGAATCATGTCAGGCATGTCTTATGCGAGTACCCGGAGTTATCGTCAATAAGAGAGTGTGTGTTCGGCGAGTCTTGGCCTACCCCTGCTGATATAAAAGAGATGTATCCCAATGACCTGTCCACCTTCCTGGAAAGGACAGGATGGACAATGACCTAGGAGGAAAAGTTCTCGGGAAGACGTACAATGGGTCACATGTGGCCTAAGTGCTGTGGGCTTACACTCACCCTCCCTACTCTACAGATACAGATACACATAGTCTTAAACTGGATAAAAAGTTTTACACATTATCTGAAGGTATTTGTTGCAAATTGAATAGCCTAATATATCCCGACTCATTGTATTATGTTGAGTCTAGATACAATCTTGCAGATGTAGCTTCTCGCAGTATTTTACCATCTGATTTTTCCTCAACTCCCGATTGGTTTCGTGGTTCATATATACACCAGAAATTTGAAACTTTGTATCTTAATGTTCAAGTTTCCTCTTTTTGTACCCCTACATCTCAAGAAGAAAAGCGAAAACTCGAATTTATAGTATTTCATCAGTTCGGACTTCCATTGTCTAATACAATATAAATTGTCAACACCTTGTCACACCACCTTCAAACAAACGTCGAATTTATAGCTCATACTGATGATTAATCTCTAGTTTACATTTCATGTAGAAAATGCTCATCTAATCGATTTTCCGAACCTTGGCAAATATTGCATGTTTTTATTGATTCAAAGTATCTACTTCCTCTTCGTCTCCTGATCCTATATTAATACCATGAAGGAGTTTTTCAATAAATTTCATATGAAGTGAAAGATTGATAATATAAAAAAATTATTTATTTCAGTTTGGAAATCGACAATAGCAGACCATGTTTGGACTCATCAATATAACATCAAGTGAACCCAAACTGAGATCATTCACAGGAATCAACACTGGTTCAAAAGTAATCTCCTGATCCTATATTGATACCATGAAGGAGTTTTTCAATAAATTTCATATGAAGTGAAATATTGATAATATAAAAAAATTATTTATTTCAGTTTGGCATTTTTATATATGTGCTATAGGCTACTCCGACCTCCGAGAAAAATGATCTAACAATGTTTCCATTGCCGCAGCAAAATTTTCATGGAAAATAAAGTAATTGATTTCGTCACGACTTACCCATGAGTGGGGCTGCAGTGGCGATTGATGAAACCTACAGGCCTCAAGAGGCTTTGATCTCCTATACTATCACAAGATCCTCGACGAGATCCAATAATATCCTGTATATCCATCACCTAAAATGGGCCGTAAGAATATAAGGTCTGACGTAAATATAACTGAGAAATGATAATCATTTATTTTTCGAATATATTTTTTGTGAATTGTGCAGAATGTAAAAAACGTAAGTCATGCATAAATCATGCACTAGAAAAGCTAAAGTACTTCAATTCACTTCTAAACATTCTCCTACTTTTCGTTTGCAAATGTTTGAATCCTAGGTTCGATTCACACCATTTTTGTGATTGGATCAATTCCAATTCTCAATATACAAAGAGATTTTATCCCATATTTGTAACAGAAGTTATCTAATTTGTCGGTGTTAGTAAATCTAGTATTTTAAGAACTCCTTGCGAACTAGTTCATAATTACAGCATATAAAAAGATCTATTTGAAACAATAAAACGAAATTCACTATGAATTCCACAAAAAACTTCACAACTATTCTAAATACACCTTAGAAATTTCTAAGCTATGATATATTTCGGTATCTGTGAATATTTATAACTAAATTCTTCCATCTATATTCCAACACCCAGAAGACTATTTCTAAAATTATTATATTACCACCGAATTCAATTTTCATCACCTTTCTGCTCCTGAAACAAAAAAAAATATACTTGAATTTTTACCAGTAAGCATCAAGATCTGTTTTTGGATTAAAAAAAAATTAAAAGGTCTGATACACCTCTCAAACCAAGTTCTTTGCTTTGATTTTTTGTCCTCGTCAGACATGTTTCTATTTTTGTAAAGATAAATATTTCAATTTGGATTTTTAGGTTAGGTACAAAATTTCCAAATATCCGAAAACAATTGACTCTATCCCAAAAAGGAAAATCATACTATCCTAAAGAATTTATGAAATGTCTAAAATGTTGATGTTCAGTTATAGCTTACCTGAATGACCGGTTTCTTTTCGTGCTCCTTCTAGCCAAAGAAAAAAGGGACCCCTCTTCTGGTAAATTCAATAGTGCCTCATGTTCGCATTCTCCCATCAATGGAGCACCTTCTAAGCTCAGGGACCCCGCTCTACTTCCTCCAAGGTGACCAGCCATATCCATTAGGCAGTCAAAAAATGATGCTTTCTGTTTTATGGAAATAACTTAAACTTAAACATTTTCGAAAAAAAATATCTTCAAATGTAATCGAAAAGATTCCATTACTTTTCCGGGCAAAGTTATAAGCGGCTAACTCAGGAAATATCTTCATTTTATTCAATATTCTTTCAGAAACCCATCTCAAAACATAAATTGTATATGAAAGGATTCAAATATCCAAATTACATTTCCATGCAGTCACAAAATGATGAATATTCTAATTTCTACTCTACCTGATTTGCAACTTCTAGTGTATTTTTGCATGCTGTCCTCTAGAAATAGAATTTTCAATTGGTGATTGCTATTCAAAAAGATATTTACCCCAATTTGAATAATTCATATTTTTCGTGAGCGTGGAATATACAGGCTGATTGACAGCCTGTATATTCATTATATATGTATGTCATTTTAAAAATTAAAAAAAAATCAAGTATCTTCTTAACACTTGAATGAATCGAGTCCCGTAGAAAAATGTTTTAACACCATTTTTCAAAAAGGTATTCAATTGTTAACTAACAAATTTTTTCCCAATCTC
>NW_019294494.1:15608-28484 GCF_000500325.1 Leptinotarsa decemlineata | reverse complement strand
CATGAGAAAAAGCTTTCATATTCATACTGAAAAGATTCTTTCGTATTTATATGTTTCCGAAGTAATTCGCTGAGCTTCAGATAGGATATGGAAAACCAGATCCGAATATGCTCCTGTAGTTTGTATAACAAGTTTTCTCATATATGTTGGGAAACATATTTTCATTGGAAGTCGCAAATTCATTTTCGTCCCAAATTGACTTTGATATAGAGGGATGTAGAAATTGCATTGGATTCATTGAACAAATGCGAACTTTTTGTTGAGGAAACTAACGGATAAATGTAATAATAATTTTTTTTTGGAATGATGAATCGGATTTGGACTAAATATCAAAATCAAGGCTTGTCAACCACATATTTTTCAATTTTTTATTTTTGTTGGTGTATAAATGAAAAAAAAAGTATCATGCGAAAATGACCTAGGTTCTCCCTCATGCTTCATGATTATGAAATGTATTTTCACTAGTTTCTCTTTCCGGAGTGGTGATTCCTTTCTGATATACCAAACGGAAAACTTCAAGGCTTTCACTTGCACATGGAGTAAATTTCTTCATAGTTTTCACATTCTTGATATATTTCAATTCAATCTGGGTTCTTGTGGATTCTTCACATTCCTCAGTTCAATTTTCCCCTTACAATTCACACTCTTTCTGAAACTTCCCTAACTACACCAAAAAATTCTTTCTGGACGATGAGCTGACCTAAGCTATCTTGAGCTTAGCATCTAGCTTTGCTAGGGAACAGATACACAGGGCAAATTAACCATATAGTACACTTCGAATAAAATAACATTTTCCTTTCCCTTTTTTGACATTCTCCCGAATAACAACTCCATTCGAAAAAAAAACGAAAAACAGTATTTTTGGTTTTCCCCGTATAACTCGAGAAGGGCGAGAGTCCCCGTAAATTATCTTCGACCATTGTATTGTTCACGATTACGGTTATCTTTTTTTCTCATTCAATCGTCTTCGTATCTGTTACGGTTAAGAATATAGCAATGTTACCACATGATAAAAGAAACTGCCTGTATTTTATCCGGACTAATACAAAACACTTGTAGGTTTAGAAACACTTGAATAAATATCGTGAATACAGTTACGAGTTTTTCATGTGAACATACGTAAACAGACTTTCACTCTGTTGGTAACTTTTTTGAAAAACTGAAATGTTGACTAGCTAACTTCAGGGACTCCTTCTCCAATCGCGACAGAGGACGGTTGTGCCGATAACGAAAATCCTCAAAGATGGCATGTGAATGTCGTGATCGGAGTGGAGTCCAAAATTGAGGTGATTTTCTGAAAATAAAGTCAAGTTCGAATAAATGTTGAAGTGAAAGATATTTTTAGAAGACTTGCGGCCCCCTTGTAAAAAAATGAAGAGTTTCTATAAAAGAAAATGTAAATGAGTGGCTGCATTGCCCCGAGCAAGACAGCTGCGCCCCCGAACGAATCTTCTGTTCACTATGGACAGGAGGAGTCTGGCCAAATGCGCCCAATTGAGAAGCAACGGTCATATAAATCAAAAAAGAAGAAGCTGACTTCAGGGAGTCGGTTTTTCGTGACGGTATGCGCGTGCATCGTAAAAATTTAATCTTATCTTTCTTCCCTGACTCGCCGAAAGAAGAATAATTTCAATAATTCGAGATCCAACACTACACAGCGCTATTGCGAACCGCCATTGGTCTTATCGTTAATACCAGATTGAACCACAAATGAAATGATGAGCTCAATTACTTTTAGAGTCTGAGTATTATGGGTAGGTAGGTCTAAAATAAATGAGTCTATTCGACCCTTCGAATTAACGAACTCTGTGTTATTCTATTCGACAATATTCCGGTTGGAGCTTTTCATATATTAGCTAAGCTCATAAACCGATCTTTTAATCTGGCCCTTTTCCCAGAGTTTTTGAAAAAGTCGTTTGTGGTTCTAATTCATTAATGTGAGCACAATAGCTACCCTTCGATATTTTGGCCAGCAATTCTAATTTCTAATCTTACCATAATAATCGAGAAGTTGGTTCAGAAAAGGTTACTGAGGTTTTTATGCCAAAACAATATACTAAGCGAGGATCAATTTTGGTTTCAGAAACGCAAAAACACAAGTTATGCCGTATTTTCACTAATGAGCAAAGCTTATAATTGAATTTATGGAGATAAATCAGCCGCTGCTTCATTTTGCGACCTAACTAAGGCGTAATTCACCGAATTCTGCTGCACAAACTTGAATATTACGGTTTCAGTCATGTGATTCATGTCTTACCTGAAGAAACAGTGCTAGTTAGTGAAAAATCTGACCACTGGTTTGGTATTGGGTCGTATTTTATTTTATATGTCAATGATATTTCCATTTGGAATATATCAGGAAAGTTCATGTTGTTTGCAGATGATACCACTATATTTTGGCACAATATTGATGAAGCTTCTACATGCAATGATATACAACATTAACTTGAAATAATAAGAATCAGGTTAAACAAAAACTCCTCGTGCTCAATATCAAAAAAACTAATTTGTTGTCGGATATCAACTGAAGATCGTAATGTTTCATTCAACCAATGTGAACAATTCTATCTGCACAAAATTCTTATATTTTCATATTGATAACAGCTTGAAATTCAGTAACACGTTTGGGTTGGGTTGCAGAAAATATGGATCCTTGTGGAACACCAGCGTTGATGGTAAAAGTATTCGAGAGATATATCCATCGACGGCCATTATTTCATTACTTTTGAGCATAATTTTGTATCAATTCACAAGCATAATAACATCTGAAGTAATTTCAATTCTGATGAAGCAAATAGATATAATATCACTGTCGGGAAGTACTTTTTCTTTTTCCTGAACAACTACAGACATATGAATCAATGTATTCAGCCGAAATTCTAAGCATAAATAACTGATTAGACTACAACCCGCTACCATTTTTTCAAGTCAAATATTTTTTTTTTCAGTTACGTATGCTCTATAGGAAACAAAACCGAATTCATGATATCTGCAAACCTCACAGAAGAAAAATTCCAAGAAAATCCTATCATCAATTGGGACGCCATTCTTTGGGTGAACCGCCCCCTAGAACTATGGGTTGTACAAGTCATATTAGCCATGATTAGCCTCACGGAGGCATTACTTCTGGCCTATCTCGGATATAAGGTGAGTTCAAAATTTTGGCATCACATAGATGATCCGCTTTTATTTTTCGTTCAATATCCATAGCATAAATCCTTCCAATCCATATTCTCTTAGATCGAAGAACTCTTCCCAATCACAAGTACTGCAATACTCTTGTGGAAACGCGCTTTCCCAAACAAGTTGACTTCGTCACTTCTGTCTTTTTATGCATACATTCTGATCATTCAGATGATCTGATTTACTTTTTAACCGACCGGTACATTATTTACTCGTTCACTTGTATTGATAACTGACTTATATACTGATGATTTTAAATCACACCTGAATGTATTTTGCTCTATTGCTATTATTCACTTTGTTAGAAATATCCCCAAGTAATTATAGGTCATTATATTGACTAGACACTGAATAGTCGATATTGAGTGAATACTCAAGTTGAATGGAAATATCTCCAGAAACGCGTGTATTTATATGAATACAAATGACTTAACTTGTACTTTCGTTCATTAACGAGAGAAGAAGTCAAAAGTATTTTATCTTGCTTTATTCTTGATGGAAAGACACCAATGTCTTACATGAATTAAAACATTAATTTTTGACATCTCGCTTTCAGTCAGGGTCGTCATTGATTGATTCATTCAACTCCGGTTGAAATTTGAAACTTTATGAGACTTCAATATGGATTCAAAAAAATACTGGAAACCTTCATTAACCAATACGCATTTTTCCTAAGTCTTCAGAAACACTGCAACCTACTAAGTTTATCCTCCTTCCCATTCGTTGTCCAATCACCAATCCCAACAAAATTGTTAGCTGTATCAGTCCGTACAGCTCTTCTGTTGAATATTTGTCATATTTAGGATGCTTCTAGATTGAATTTTGATCATTGCAAGATTGTTTCAGACAATCTTATAGACTAAACATAATTGTTAAGAGTTCCTTTGGTCCAATGTTTCTATTTATTCCAGTTACCGAATTATAAAGGAAAATTTAAACAGTTATAAGTTAATCAACTGAAATAATTCTTAATTTAAATCATCGCTTTGAAAATTTCACAAAAATGTACTGTACGAGCAACTGCGGAAGATACGTTAACTGAAGTTATCAAAAAAAATTAAGCCTATATGGAATAAAGTAGATCATGTTGGTTGTTTGATTTATATAAGAATATCATTGACTTCAATTTGGTTGTTTTGTCTCCTGTGATACACTGTATCATTTTCATGAAACATGAAGAACAGTGTCTTTATTTTTATAGCATTATCGGCAGCTGAGTTCTTCTTCGAACCGTAATATTTTGTTCACGTGTCTATTAGGTGAATGTTCTCCATACTGTGGCTGTGCTTATCGTGTGTTCTTAGGTATATTTTTCCATTAGTATTTATTCTCAGTTCTAATCGACTCATTCTTCTCGCAACTAGTTCAGGGTCCAAACGTGGAACTGGTGAATCCTTTCTAGAACGGTTTTTAACTTTTATGTTCACTGTGATTTCTAAATGATCTGGTACTGGCTGAAAAGGCAATAATTTTTTTGTTTGAACGTGGTTGACAATGTTTCGTGGTGTATTACATCAGTTCGGACTTCCATTGTCTAATATAATATAAATTGATTTGAAAACCCTGAAAAATTAAAAAAAAAAGAAATAAGATTAACCGAAAATAACAATTTTATTAAACATGAAAACTGAAATTACAAAGAAATAACATACAAGCAACAAACAAACAAATAAAAAAAATTGAAATATTATTGAAAGCTGAAAAAATTAAAATTAAAAAATATTATTAACAAAAAATGAAAAATGAAAATTAAAAGATTTCAACCAAGTTATGTCACGACGTTTCGATTGTTAGTCTCCGCAATCGTCTTCGGATGATAACTGGACTTATTCCTCCGAGATCTGACTATTTATAGTCATTCGAGTGCTATCCCATCTTCCCTGTCTCCGCTTCATCGATTTTAACGGGAACTGACTGTTTGGCAGGAGTTAGTCGTGTTCTCCCCTAAAATTGTTATTTTCGGTTAATCTAATTAATTTTTTTTTAATTTTTCAGGGTTTTCAAATCAATTTATATTATATTAGACAATGGAAGTCCGAACTGATGAAATACGCAATCATTTCTGTTTTTTTGTTTCTTTTCAGCATTCACAGGCAAGTAACCATGTCACTTTTTTCATCAATACCCCAAGTGCAATCTGGCCGTGTGTCGATACACACATTCTGTTTAGACTTCAAATTGTTATTTCTGGAACATTGCAGTAAGTTGGACATATAGTGCATTCCATTTGAAACAAATCACCATCAATTCGTCAATCGGTATAAAGACTGCGAAAAAATTGTAGAACACGTCGAATTATGTTTTCAAAGGCACGCAGTTCCAAATAAAAATCAAATTCTTTACACAACAACCCTTGCAATGATGAGCAATGTCACAAAAAATTTAATAATTTGTATTCAATTCCAAAATAGAAAATCAATTTGAAATATTCAAACTGGAGATAATACAAATGAGCAAACCATCTTCTCTACACAACAACCATCACAATGATGAGCGATTCACAGAAAATTAAATAATTTTCATTCAATTCGAAAATAGAAAATCAGTTTGAGATATTCGAACTGGAGATAATACAAATGAGAACGGTGACAAGTTTCTTGTTCAGGGAAAAATACTTTGATGTTACGCAGTAACGAGTACAAAGCCCTGAATTACAATTTTCATGTTTTTCAAATTGTGGAAGGTGAAAATACCCAAAGGAGGTTGATGAAAACTGACTTTTTTTCAGTATGGTTGTCAAGTTTTTCAAACATCAAAAACAAAAAAAATTATGAAAATTTCAATGATTCATCAATATGAATATTTTTGGAGTTTTTTCCAACAACAGACGAAACACCTCGAAACGTGTTTCGATCGTCAAGTAATCATCTTCAAGTGGAAGATTAAAATAAGTATGCTCACGATGTTAACACTTAAATGAAATGAATAAAAAACACTTTTGTCTAAATATTACTGGTAGATTTCATTTATGCGACTGCTTTCGGGTTTGACCCCATTATCTAGTTGAGTTTTATACTTGATAATGGGGTCAAACCAGAAACCGGTTGTATAAATAAAATCTACCAGTGGTATTTAAATCTAAAGTAGAAGAACTTTAAACGTTCAAGCCAGTCTCCATATACCTACACACTAGGTTTAATGGACTGACGCATATCAGAAAACAACTACTTCCCTGGCTAACACCACGAAGGGCGTTGAATTACATCCGACAGGAGTCAGTGTAGGAGTCTTCACAGAAAATTTCCTGCATATGCAATTGGCAATACAACTGAAAGAGTCGACCTTCAATTCTGGAACGGGTACACTTGCAGACCAGTTTCGGGCTTAGTAGCCACTCATCAGTGCAAGATAGTGACCATCATCGACCTGAAGTCAATGATATTCCACAATTGAAAAACGGAATTTTTTCAGAGTATTTCATTCCTATTCCGAAGTTGAAGCGAACATCACAAAATGTCACTTCATCTAGTGGATGAGGTACTAACCAACTGCATATCCGTAATTTGCCCGATTCCTCTGAATCAAGAAGAAAAACAATCTTCACAGAAATCTTCACAGAAAATTTCAAAAGTGTTTTTTATTCATTCCATTTAAGTGATCATGAATTACCATAAAGTAAACAAGTCATCAATCACATGTATTACAATGTTATCCCTATTTATATCAAAGATAACTTTTCTAAGTACCTGCGTTTTGAGTGTCTCAAATTAATTTCACAATATTGATTTATCTGCTAGTCTTGAATTAATTTTACAATGTGTCCTAATGTAAAAGTCAGGTAAATCTAATAATTAGAATATCATTTTACCAAGCTTTATAGAATACTATTAGGTATTGGTCCACCATCGTTATTCATAATATTATTACGTTTATTTATTTCTACACTCTCATAAGCATCTACATGTCTGTTGTTGTTAACTTGTCTAACTAATCTTAATGAACTAAAGTCTATGGAATGGTTTTGTTGCAAAATATGATGGGCAATTGCTAATTCTTCTGGTCTGGTCAGGTGTGCTAGGTGTTCCTTATATCTAATTTCAATAGATCTTTTTGTCTGTCCATAACATTTTGTATTGCAGTTCTTTCATTCAATTTCGTAAATTCCAGACTTTTCCGAATTCTCGACATTGTCTTTTGGATTCCCTAAAAGTCTCTGTAGTATATGACTTGTTTTGAAAGCCACCTCCTTAGTCATTTCCTTGAAAATATTTCCAAAGTTCTACGTATATTGATGGTATGGGACTGAGGTATATTCATCTTGATTTCCGTCGTTTTCAAAAGTCAAGAATTTGTTCATTCTTAACCTAAACTTTTTCTTCCTTGTTATATCATTTACAATACCCCTCGAGAAATTGTTACTGGCTGCTATTTCCTGAATTGTACGTTTTTCTTTTGTGAACATCTCATGTGTGAGGGAAAAAGTCAAAAGACGGTGCACTGGAAAATTTGGCTCAGCACGTTTGTGCCGTCCACAGTGAAGTGAACTGTCAGAAATATACCCGTACGTGCTTGTGTCCTTTCTGAATACATCGTATTCTATTTCTCGTTACCAAAATGTCAAGAAATGGAAGTTGTCGTTTATTTTCTATCTCATACGTGAATTTTATTGATGGGAATCTGTTATTTAAAAAGGAAACAAAGTCCTCAATATCAGATTTTTTGTTATCGAATATCGCGAAAACATCATTCACATACTTTAGTCATATCCTGAGAAAATAAATGTATGGACTGCGATGCAAAATATTTTGGACAGACAAAAAGATCTATTGAAAAAAGATATACGTAACACTTAGCAAACCTAAATTATGGAAAACCAAAAAAATCAGCAGTCGCATATCATATTTTGCAACAAAACCATTCCATAGACTTTAGTTCATCAAGATTAATTAGGCAAGTTAACAACAACAGGCAACTAGATGCCTATGAGAGTGTAGAAATAAGTAAACATGTATTGATACCCCCAGTCCGACGGCTATCGATACTATCTTTAACGCAATATGACAAAAAGCGTCGGCCGCCTCTTTTGACGTTCTTTGTCACAAGTCACTATTTTAGTAGCTCGTTAGCTGGGTCCTCAAGGAGCATAGCGGGTAGAAATATCTCAGTTACTTCAAGGATGAATCACAGTGCCACTTGCTTGTGAGGAATATGTTGCTTCCTTTGATGTACCGGCAAGTTTGCATTCTTGAAATTCTTTCTCTCTCGGACAATACCGAATAATTCACTCGACTTCATGTTAGGAATCACAAGTTAAAAGGTAAGACCTCGTTAATCCTTTGCTCGCACAAGTTTCGACTCCTGAGGGTTGTCGTTCGTAGGGGTGCGACAGCTGGTTAACGGAAAAACAGATTTTAAACAGATTTTTTTTTAAACAGACTTATATGATAAGTAATAAATGAATAAGTAGATATTGATCATTTTGCAATATATATGGCTACGTTAGATGAATAGATAAGTACTATTCCGAATATCCACAAATCGATTTCATATAATGGCCGCAGTGATTAGATAAGATTNTTGCTAATGAAGATATCTAATTTGACTCATTCTGTCAGGAACAAATTGTGTGTAAAATTTCCTTGAAATTATCTACTATCAGCATTCTTGATTTGTGATACTGTGATTTCCATCATAAAATGGCGTCGTTTTATTTATTAAAGGGCTGTGTTACGAGCGTTTCAATTTTTGAAGAGTTCTCTTTTCAGTAACATCTTCAGAAAACAAAACACAGAACTTAAAAGAGAATATTCAGTCTCCACTCAGTGAAGTTTGACGATTAACAATATAAGTGTTATATCCCACTTCTGAAATATAAGTCTCAAACATATGAAGAAGGTTGTCCTTATAAAGGATGAAATCCTACTTCACAAACTTTGCTTCGGGAGAAGTGAACGTTCGCGTGTTCTTCCGCCGTTGAAAAAACCGCCCTTTTGTGGTCTTGTGGCCTGGGGCTGTTGGTTCTTCCTTTGAAGGATTGGGATCTACCACTATCGGTTAGGCTGCTCCTTGTTCCGTCTAGTGTTGAAGGATCCTACCGACTGCATCAATTTGTTATATCTCACTTTTGAAATATAAGTTAAAAAAATATTTAAAAAAGGGAAAGAGTACTGTGTTCCCTTGAGTTACGAAATATAAAACATTATGAAGGTAATGAACGGGTACTTGAATGCAATTCTAGTAACTTGTAACTGACTTTATTCGTCACGCAGGATGGTATTCATAGTGAAGTAAATGTTTACATAAGCTGAAATTGAAACGAAGAGAACAAAGAGTCTTTGTGTTGTATTAGCAGGTGTCGATTCTACAGCGTCAGCGTTGACATTTGATCTTGTTCACTCCATTTTACCTTAGTTATGAATGGAGAAGGTCAATAAACAACATATAACATGAACATACTCGTTGGAAATTTTATCATCATTGTTATCTTTGATTATGTCTTTTGCAAAATATTCATAACAACTTTTGTGATATTTCCATCGACGATTCGGAAGGGTTTGATCACTCAATCACTTGCTTCGAATACGGCCACAATATTATTTAATGATTCAATGTGAAATCAACCCCCCTTCAAACTGAACAACTCCGATAAATCGTCAATTATTTAGATATTTTCTGAAAGCAGTCGATTATCAATGAAGAAAGACAAATTCAAGTTTATCGACGTCTTATTTGCAACTGTAGAATTCACTTATTCTCGACATTGACATCATTTTCGACATGATACCGTACGATTAATTTCAATGAGTGTCTCGTCTCCTTTCATTATTCTTGGCAGAATTGCTCTCTAGACCGCTATTTCTGAGAGTAGAAGTGACAAAAATGGGTAGTGGTTTTGCGAAACCATATTCTTGAACGATTTCTGTCACAAACTGATATCATTGAATTCTCTCACTGATTTTATCGGTCGTGAATGAGAAAAAGGGAATCGCCTAGTTTAGGTCCCGGCAAATATAAACAAAAATATTCAATAATTCAATTGAAATATAACCCAACCTAACGCAACCTTTGATCACTAGTAGTCATATTGAATGAAGCGTCATAACACGAAAAATCTGAACCGTTGAAGTATTGTGAAGTATACATTATGAAATTTGATTTTACGAGACTTAGTTATTGAACAATTTCAAATTCGATTCAAGGATTTGTTGGAACACTATAAAGAAGTAGAATTTTGATAGGAAAGTTCATCCAAAATCTGATTTGATTCAGCCCGAAGTTTGTATGTATAGTTCAAGTAAACGATATAGTACCCCCTACCTTCCAGCAGTTCCCCTTTAATAAATTAAATAATTTTGTTATTCAGCCGTTTTTGTAGTTCATTCGTTTGCTTTTTATTAGTATAGTAAATATTTTTTCCAATGTGCGTTTTTTCAGCTAAATTTAGANGCAATACTCTCAAGGGCATACACTTTTTCAAATGTTTTTGTCTGTAAAACTCCAAGTAGTTGGTTTTTGGTATAGTTATCTTCAAAATACAAATAGTTTTCCATTAAAAAACTTTGTATTTCATCTTTCCTCGGTACTTTGATGAGCTGTCGCGAATAATAGGAAGCGTTGTCGAAAACTATTACACAATTCGCATACAAATTTGGGATGGAAGTGTTTTCAAACCATTCCTCAAAAATATTAGCTACCATGTTCTTATAATAGTCAACATTGCACTCCTCAAATTTTTTTCCACATAGTTTCAAAGAATTCGGAACCCATCCTCCGCAATGATTAGGCGTACACATTCTCGAACCATCAGTCCTCCCTTTCGTAACTGTGTCGTGAGTGTCATACCAAGTTTTGTCCAAATAAAAAATTTGCTGTTGTTCTTGTCTATATTTAGTTATTTGTTCTGAGTATTTGTTACGCAATTCCACTATTCTTCTGCTTTCCATAACTGCTTGACGTTTGTTCATTATTTCAAATCTAAATCCTAGTTCCTTTATCCAATTCTGGAGAGTTTTATCATAACAGCTTACGTTATGGCCGGAAGTATTCAATTTCTTCCTTACGAGTTCAATTGTAGGAATCTCATTGCTTTTCTAATAGTCGTATATTGATTTTTTAATGATTTTATTAGATGAACATCTGAAGGTTTTGGAAATCCCACATCAAATCGCGTCTTGCGTTCATAAGGTTTGTTTTTGACTATTTTACTTACAGTTGAGAGAAGAATTTCTGTCAAATTTTATGTTGCTTATAATAGTTTTTTCCCCCGAAACTAAACTTGATATGTAGATTCTTATATACATTGAAACATGTTCTCTGTGTTTCAATATTCAAATGCATCCAAATTTTATTCACTGGTATATCTTTTTCGCATTGTTCACCACAGGAAAAAGTCTGAGTTATTACTATTAGTACTTGTCTAAGGACGCCACATTTTGAACAAAGTAAGTTAGTAATTATAACTTCACCAACATCGATTTTCAACACTCAAATCGCGATCAGTTCCTGAACTGAACATTGACAACACGACTCTTCTAACCATCAATTTAATTTTATGACTCTTCAGCCAATCGTGAAACTCGGGTAGTAAAAATTATCAAATACGAACCGCCAATTCTTCAGTCGACGTGCACTAATTCGTAGCGGCATTATTTCTTTGTATTGGTTTTTTTGGCCTTTGAGTTCGCCGAAGCTTCAAGAATTACTATATCGGTTACTTCGACTATACGTGTATATGTAGATATTACTCCCGTAATGTTCATTGCTTTAATTGCATTACAATTTTATGCAAGAGGAAGGAAGGCCTCAAAAAATTACTACATGANTAATTTCTGATATCGTATGCCTTCATTTGGAAGAATTTCTCATTTTTTGCATGAAGATAGAGAAATAGTAAGTCAAACCCTATTTTCTGAAATACCTATTTCATAATTCATTCGGAAAATCAAACTTTCTTGGCCAAATTTTATCTGCAGTACGATTTCGAAAGAAAATAAATATTTTTGAATTATTTTGAGCATTATTCATCTATAACGTGTGAAGAACTGAACCTGGAATATCACTGATTGAAACCATAATGAGAAAATCATTGATTCGATTGCAATAGAAATTAATGAATCTTCAGCGGAAGTGAATGATATTTTACCAAAAACTCATATCGATATCATTCGATAATCTTCGTGAGTTTCAGTAAAGTAATCGATTTTTCTGTTTCAGGTCTTAGGATACGAATCGCCAATCTATTTTTCAAATTGCTCACATGCATTCTGTACATAATACGAGTTATTACCGATGTGGATCCCTTGAATGCAAGATGGTAAGTTCTTCATATTTTTATTCATTTCTATGCTTGGGATTGGTTTTTAACTTGCAAATATGATTACTGAGCTGTGAAACAACAAAATCAGGAAACACAATATGGTAATTTCGAGGTCATATTACAAACTGTACTACACTCATTCAAGTGCATCACACAGGTAACTATTCGAAAATTGATTATTAATGACCTGAAGTGTGCAGAGATCAGTTACTCTGTTGATTATGTCTTTAAGAATTAACGAATCCGAAGGTTTTTTAAAGTATTTTTCACTTTCATTCCACAGTTTTCACAGTCCGTCGTATAAAATTTATAAGAGAACCTTCCATATTGTGTAAGAAACTTGAATGAGTGGTTGCAACCATAGTACGGTATTACTTGAACCCTTTCTTTTTGCAATTTATATCAGCGACTTTCATGAATTTGTCTAGTAGAACATC
>NW_019294494.1:0-14837 GCF_000500325.1 Leptinotarsa decemlineata | reverse complement strand
GTACAACCACCCACATCATGCAAACGATCAGATTAACATACCAACATTATTAAAAATACGTAGGACATTGATGCTATCAATATCTGACGCGCTCGAGTATGTCCATGCAACAGTATTTTTTTACATATTTAAAAATCTATAGCCGCTTCCCCCACCGATAACAAGGTATATATTATATAACATTTTTTTCTGTTTATCATCTAAGCTTTGCAACCTAATATGTCTCAATGACGCTCGAGTAAATCCCCATTTTGCATCGTGGGCTCCCCTGCTATGCGATCATATTTACGGTCTTAATTTAAAACGTATATAAACGTATATAACGTATATAAAAAGCTGTATCAGGTTCTCCAATGGCGTGTTTTTGTGAAAATGGTGAATAGAGATATATTATTATCATTATTACTGATATCTGCTGTTGGCTAAAATCAAAGTTATCATATTATTTACTTATCTAGTTGATTTCATGAAGGCGTTATAAATAAACATTCCTTTGAGTTATACCGACAACAGATACACTGCACCCATCAATAGGACTGACTTGGCTTTTTCCATTGAAACAAAACATATTATTTACTCATGGGAGTTTAAAGGTCATGGTAGAGGGGTTAGTCGTGATATTCTCCAGTTCATCTCGAGAGCGCGTTGAATAAAAGTCTATAATATTGCTGAGCTATTCTACGGATATGCTTATCTAGTGACGTTTCGAAGACTTTATACACCTTCAGTATTCAACCTACGATCAATTCGATATTATCAGTGTCGATAATAATAATGCCACATTGATTTAAATCAGAAGACAAATTATAACCAAAAATGATTATGTTTTGATTCGAATAGGTTTTTTTAATGCTTCAAAATAAATTAATTTCGACACAGAAATGAAATGATGATCAAAATGTGCTCTTAGTGCTTTTTGACATCAATCCACGTCATGAAATTCATTTCAAATATTTCCGAACAACTGTAGAATAATCTCTGTCGATATTCTCCCAAGTCTTGTTTGTTTGCTGATTCTGTTTGATATACCTTGTTTTTGATGTGACTCCATGAAAATGAATCTAATTGACTGAGGTAGGGTGATCTAGCCGGCAATTCCACTTCTCCGATTTATACATCTATTTGAGAATGATTTATTTCGATTTACTCTTGAAAACTCNACTCCTCCGGACGGTGTCTTTCTTGAACAGTGTCAACAGAGTTGCAATTTCTTCTCAGTATCGTATTTGACCCTTCGAGAACCTTTCTGACGGCTTATATTTTTGAACCGTTTTCATCTGGACAAAATACCTCGATTGTTACAGAAATGACGGTAATAAAAGTTAACCCCAGTTAATAGAAAAATATCAATTGATCATATAGTTTCATTTATATTCGTTACAAAAACTGTGAAAATAATTCACGAATGCAAGTTTCTACTGATTCTGAAAAAAATCAAACACACAACACCACCGTATTCAAAGCTGAGATGCCACTAGATACCAACTGATGAGTCCAAGAGTGAAGAAACACGTAAAGAAAAAATCACGTTTTTTTCAGCTACTTCAGTCTGTAGAGATTTTTGGAATAGTGCAGAACATTTGAGTGAGAATTCAATAACATTCCAGAACATACCGGAACATTCTGCAAATTTTCTGTGCTTAAATTTCAATAAAACAAAATTTCTTATATGTAAATGTCTTCGTTCGGATATAGAAATAGGTGCTGACTCTATATCATCTGACAACAATATAAAATTCTTGGGACTTAATATAGATACCAATTTGAAATTCACAAATCATATTAACATGCTAAACAAAAAATTGTCGTTCGTTAGTGAGAGGCATGAAAGTGTTGTGCGAGGCAGATAACTGTTTACAAGTGGTAGACGATTTTTACAGAAGGTCGAGAAAATGTGAATGACGATGCTCGCCATGGACGCCCCAGCACATCAACAACCGATGGAAATGTTGAGAAAGTGAAGAAAATTGTTATGGAGAATCGTCGAATCACTATTAGAGGAGTTGATGAGGATGTCCGCGTATCGGTTGGCTCATACCATGCATTTTTTTTTTGGAAATCATGGGCATAGGTACAAAAAAACCGTTGCTTGAGCATCGGTAACAAATAATGAATGACTTCAACGGCAATACAGACTTGTTTGAAAGGATCATAACTGGTATAATGATTATGACATCAAAACCTAAGTCTGAAGGTCCCAATGGAAAAGCCCAGGAGAGCGAAAACCGAAAGAAGCACGCCAAGTTCGAGCAAGCTTCGAAGTTTTGTTCACTGTTTACTTCGATTACCGTAGCGTAGTGCATCAGGAGATCTTTTCACCATGGTCGTATAGTCGATAAAGAGTGTTATCTTGAAGAAATGCGTCGCTTGTGAGAAGCAATACAAATAAAACGTCCGGTATTGTGGAAACACAAATCATAGCCTTCGCATCACGATAATGCACCTGCCCACTCGTCACTGCTTGTTCGTAATTTTTTGGTGGAAAACCACCGTAATCATACTTCAATCACCGTATTCAACAGATCTGGCCCACGCAACTTTTTCCTATTCTCAAGATTGAAGAAATGGATGGCGTTTTTCGACGATTGAGGAGACCAAAACCGAATCGCTGAGATAGTTGAGATAGATTAAAAAAAACGCTGGATCGAGTGCAAGGGACTATTCTGGAGGGAAAATAATATACATTCCTATAAATGAATATTCATTTAGAGAAATGAAATGAAAATTCACATTATTTTTTTAACAGAGAGCATATAGGTTATAGGATATTGATAATGGCGAGTTGAAAAATTATGTATAGGAATTGATATTACTGGATTTTTTCCCAACACCGAATCGTTATTTTTAATACCTCGACATGTGTTTCGATCACCAAGTGATCATCTTCAAGAGGAAGATTGAATTAGTTTAATCTGAAAATGATCACTTGGTGGGCAAAACACAGGTTGACATGTTAAAATAATGGTTTAGTGTTGGGATAAAACTCCAGTAATATTCATTTCCACACCAAATGTTCCAAACATCACAAATATGTATGGGAATATTGTTAAATCCACAATTTCTAAGTATTCTCACGACTTCATTGGGTAAATTCAGTTTTCCACAATAATTGCAAAAATGTTGTTGATTTGGATTTTCGTTTACCAAATCCAATATTCACTATACAGTGTGTAACAACGAAAATTTAACAGAGCCGTTTTTGAATTTAAAAAGTAAGATTAAAAAAAAGAGTTTGAATACGTCGATTTCTAATTAAAGGGGGACACCTTTCAGACTAATCAGATTTTATGTAGTACCCACCCCCTCGAAGGGGTGCGTCCGACGACTCTTATTTAGATAGGGAAAGTAGGTCGAGTGGCACCTTCCTTTAAATGTCTTTCGAATACCTTTATATCTCTGTTAAAAGACAATTTTTGTAACGATTAGTTTTCGAGATAATTTGAAGATTTATAGGTATTTTTATTGAGGTCAACTCTTTTTAAAATAAATCAAATTGTTTTTAAGGTACAATTTACGTTCAGAACTTTCATAAAAAAAAAAGTTTTTGCTTTTTATGACATCCTGGTGATACGTGTCCATTTGATTTCGTAAAAAAGTAAGAATTATTTGTTTATTACGAGGAGATTTTTTCGGGGGATGGGGTTGCTTACCATCCTCGCATTTTAGGTAAATTAAGTGGAACCTCCTCATGAAGGTTGCCATTTGACGTGGATATTTTATGCTGCTGATTTCCTTGAATGCTGATGACACAGAAACGTTTTAAAGTTTAAAAAACTGTTTTAGGGTTAATAAATCCCAATAGTTGTTTTCAAAGCACACACAAAAAAAGTAACAACTAATAAGGGTAACTCACATAGGAAATTTAGAGTGAATGTTCAAAATGTGCGCCATTTTGCTTCATGCAACAATGAAGATTTTGTTCGAATTTTGCTCTTACATTATTCAACATCTCAGGAGTTATAGCTCAGCATTCATCAATAATTCAACGACGTAATTCATACAAATTGGCTGGCTGTATAGCATAAGCTTGAGACTTCAAATATCCCCACAATAAGTAGTCCAGAGGTGTTAAATCTGATGATCGTGCTGGCCATTCAATTGGACCTCTTCTGCCAATTCATTGTCCTTCAAAATGATTATTCAAAAAATTTCGAACCTGCTGGGCCTAATGGAGTGGTGCACTGTCTTGTTGAAAATGGATGAATTCATCTTGACCTCTTGGATCCTGTTCAATTATTTCAACTATACGAGGTTGTATTGCCTCTTCAAGAAGTTGTAGATAAGAATCACCGATTAAATTTCCATCAATGAAAAATGGACCTATAATATGATTGCCTAATATTTCGGCCCAGACATTCAACTTTTGGGGATGTTGGGTATGCATTTCTGCGTATTGTCTTGGGTTTTCATCCGACCAATAACGGCAATTGCGGTTCACGCAACCATTTAAATAAAATGAGCTTTCGTCCGAAAAACATATGTTATAAAGCAGTTCGGGATTTTGCATTAATCTCTCACTCATGCCCTCACAAAACTACTGTCTTCGGTCAAAATCATCCTCATTGAGTTCATGAACAAGTTTGATTTTTTAAGGATGGAATTTGTGGTTTTTAAGGATTCTTCATGCGCCCATATGGCTTATTCCGGCCATTACTGATAAACCTCTGGTACTTAACCTGGGATTGGCGATGACTTGACCAATCACTCCAATCGCATTATCCGTCATTCATTACCCTTCTCTGAACATTTCTTTTCTTATTTAAAACCGAACCTGTCTCCTTAAATTTTGTGACCAAATCCAGAACGTGATTTCTGCTTAGGTGTTTACCAGGGTTTTGCTCGTTGAATAAAATTGATGTTCTATTAGCATTTTGGTCGTTGCCGAAAAATAAAGCAATAACTGAAACCCTTTCAGCAGTAGTGTAAGGCATTTTTAAACAAATAACAATACACGACCCGTTTAAACAAAACAATCGAACGATGTACTAATGAAAACTGGAAGAAGAGGAGCGGGTATTGATTATAAAAAAGGGATTTTATTCAACAAAGAACTGCTCGAAATTTTTTTATTCAGGCATACAAGCGAGTGGTCTGTCTAATGTATTATTAACATGGCAATCGTTACAAAAATTTTCTTTCAACGAAGTTGTAAAGGTATTCGAAAGACCTTTAAAACAAGGTGCCACTCGACCTACTACGCACCCCTCCTAGGGGGTGTGTACTACAAAAAATCTGATTAGTCTGAAAGGTGTCCCCCTTCAATGAGAAATCGACGTGTCCGAGCTTTTTTAAAAATCCTACTTTTCATATTAAAAAACGGCTCTGTTAAGTTTTCGTTGTTACACACTGTATATAGTTATAGTCAAAGACAGAAAATAGAGTTGTTTTTACATCACGAACACCAAGAACGTGCCGACGGCGAAATTGTCTAATATGTTCTAAATGAGGTTTATAACTGGATGTGGTAATATCGCCAAAACAATAACATACACACTCGATTTTCTTCATGACAGAAGTTCTTATACTCCTCAAAAATACTCAGTAATCTATAAGATACACACAGGGTGAGTCACCAAAATTCTCTCAGTCCGTTGCTATTAGAGGAAATGATTTTTCGAACTGTTCAATTGTTTCGCAGTCATATCGGTAAATATTATTCTTATAAATTATTTTCTCGCATACTGAGTGATTCACCCAAGCGTGACGAACCAAAGTTATATTTTTTTAAGTGAAACACCGAGTATATGAATACGTCATTCGATTCCATATTTTTTTAGCTTTCTAAGGAATTTTCGGTTTCGAATTTCGATTGCGTCATTGTTAAGTTATTCCATAGAAACTTGATTTGCAGGTAATATTCTCCACCCGCATGTCTGCAGCAATTGTGTGGATTTTTTAAGGATAGTTAGTCAGCATCACTATAATAATTTTTGGAATCTCAACTTTCTGAAACAATATATAGGGTGTTCGGTAAAACCGGTCAAGTTTCATTCATTTTCAAATAGAGATAATTCAACTTCTTCAAATGGAACACCCTGTATTTTTTCATTTGTATGAAATGTTTCAACATTTTAATATATTTTATCAGAGGTATACTATCCGAAAAACAGGTATTTTACAAATCATAACAAGTTTTAGTAATTGTTGTACTCACGAAAAAAGTTTTTTTTACGTTCACTTACACTACATATTGTTTCCAAAAGTTGAGAATCCAGAAATTATCATAATGACAATTTCTGGAATGCGGGTTGTTAAATAAAAAATATTGTCTGCAAAATAGGTTTTTCTGGAATAACTTGGCAATGCCACATTGTAAATTCGAAAACAAAAATTCCTTAGAGAGCTAAAAAATATGGAATCGTATGTCGTATTCATATTCTGGGTGTTCCAAGATAGTATTTATCGATATGAACGCAAAAAAAAATGAGCAATTGGAAAAATTGTTTTCCTGATAGCAATGGATCGTGGGAATCTTGTTGATTTACCCTGTATTTCTATAAATTCTCTAACTTGGGATTTTTCCCGAATACTTAGATATATGAAAACATTCTCTGCCGAGATTCCCATTCATTCATTCACACTTGATATTTGCAAACCATTGTTAGAAACTATAATTCCTCACTTCCTTACGACTGAACAATAAAAACTGCCTTAGCCGGGTGAATGTAGAAGACCGTAGTTCGCGAGTCAGTATTTGTTTAGGATACAAGACCCTTGCAACATTTTTCTCGCTGGCGTCAGAAAAAGTGTCATGTTTATGAGTTTATCGTGCTCTATAAAGTTGTTGTGGCTCCAGGGTGAAGTTCGTGTGCCTACGAAGGGAATTTATAACCATTTTCATTGGAAAGAAAGTTGTATTCTGTTCAAGGTTCGAACTTCATTCTGGGTGATATTTTTTCATCCAGTTTTGCTTCTTGTTGGTTCTAATTGGAAATGACTGGTTTTCAAATAATCTTCATAACATGTTGAGGTGAATGATCTTTATGTTGTAATTAGAGTTTATCACAAAGGTAGCATTTAATGTTTGAGGAATAGATTAGTGACCTCAAGGAAGCGTATCGTGTGTATCTGGAATCATATAACGTTCATCATCTTCAGGGACGAGAGCAATGTTGTATTGGGCGATGGAGTGTACTTGATGTTTATCGGATCAATTCAAATTTTGGGTGACACTCATATTCTTTCAATTATCTGAGCAATTTACATAATCATCGAACGTTAATTTATTATTCAGATCAGTTTCTGTAGTGACACTGGTAACAATTATCTACGTAAGTAATGGGGAACAGAACAATTTACCGGCAAATAAACTTCCAGCAATGATTCCGAATGAATAAACCATGTATCACCCTTGAACATATGATTTGTTGAATGACCTTGTGGATTGAATATTTATCCGCAGATTTTAGGAACTTTTTTCATTCATAATAATATACTACTGATGTAGAAAAATCATATTTGCACTGAAGTTTTCCATTCTGAAACAAACAGTTAGCACGTTGAAGACCGTGCATGCAAAAGTGGTGTCAGCTTCATAATTACTCCAATCGACTATTTTTTGATACTGACATTACAGATCAGGCAATTTGAAACAACTTCACAATCGACAACAATCTCTGAGGTTCTCTGTCCATCCACCCCAACATATCTATATGTATTCAAAGAGAAGCGCGACTGGTCACACACAGGCTGATACAGCGGCCAACTCCGACCAGCCAGTCGTACGAAAAAAAACTGAAACTGTGGAACGAATGAATATACGGACGGCTCAAGATCCCAAGAAGGAGTAGGAGCCGGCATCTATGGAGGCAGACGAGAATCGCACACAGCTTCGGACAGAATGCTCAAGAAGAAGGTTGAAAACAATGTCATTGTCATTTCACCATTGTGATACCAAATCTTCTCGCGACGTGTAAAGAGCTGTGTGAGTGCACTCAGTGAGCTGGGTGACCACAATATGGTTACTCTAGTCTGGATACCTGGACACGAAACACACAAAGGCAATGAGGAGGCCGAAGCTTTAGGCCGTGAAGGTGCATCAAAGTCCATGATATGAAGACATCTATCAATTCGTGGATAGTAGCCGAATCGCTATCGATAGAATAAATTTGCTGAAATAAGGCAGGCGATAATTTCATAAACGAAGCATCACTCAAAATCAGAGGAAACCTGCTAACCCACAACCGTAATTTGTAGGTCTATTAGGGATTATGAACCTGGCGGAATCAACTTCAAGCAGGTTTCGCCAGGAGGAAAAAGAAACCGCACCAAACGTGCAATGTGAATGGGAAGCGTTAGCAAGGATAGGACAGGGAAATGCGGAAATGAGAAACCAGAGGCTAACAGCCATATATCATTAAAGAAATCAAGCTAGATGAGGAGCTCGAATAACCAAGTAGCGTAACAATAGATCTGTAAAGGCCACAGTTGAACAGATCACGTGCCAGCTCCACTATGAATCTAACATGACAATCATCTCATTTGAGGTGGTTTCCACTTGGCATATTTTTCGAATACCACTCTGTTTGGCTACTCGACCGTTATTATAAAAAAAAACTATTGTTCTTATGAAGCAGCTCGACTTCGAGCCAATATGTGATTTCAGGCGCAGTTCAGAAAATAAAATCCTTTTAAATAAGAGATATTTTCTTCATTACCAGTAAACAGAACAGAGACAAAAAATCAGAGTCCCGCACGAACAAAAAATCAGAGAGGTTTTACTTTTTCCTAAAATTTTGAACAGTTTCTGATAACGTCTCTACTCCATTTCCTTTCAACGACTCTGTGGAAAAAAATATAGAATTGTAAGGATGCTTGCCCAGTTCTGATGACCCGCCAAAACAACTTCTGGAATGTTATCAATGAATCAAGTGAAATCTGGTACTCTTAGTTTGAGCAACAATTAAAACATGCCTTCAACACTCAAAAATAAACTTGAAAACTTTCTTCTAAATAGAGCATACTACTCAACTGATGAATATTTTAAAGATACCATCCCTTCAGATTTTACCTGCTAAAATGTCTCACATTTAATTGATTTCAATTTTTAAATGTTTTTAACTGTATATTTATTACACTGACATGTTCTACGCTCATCTGGGCATTTTACTTCATTGTAATTGTACAAATAATGAATAATAAATAAATAAATAAATAAATAAATACTTTTAATACTCACATTTCATTATATGAATCAGTTATTTGAAGAGAATGGCTTGGGATTGAATATTGTACATTAAATTCAATTGCAATTCTGATTGATTCATCATCAAAGAAAGTGGATAAAGCACGTATTAGCAGAATATTAGTGGAGTTTTTTCTCAACACCAAACCGTTATTTTAACACCTCGACACGTGTTTGATCACTAAGTGATCATCCTCAAGAGGAAGATCAGTTCGATCTTTGGTGTTGGGAAAAAACTCCAGTAATATTCATTACTACATCAAAGGTTCCAAACAGTGCATCACAAGTACGTATCAGCAGGGCAATGACCCGATTGTTCTGAAGTAGCTCCTTTTCAAGCGTCCTTACATTTATCATTTCAAACGTTTACGGGTAGAAGAGGTCAATCAAGAAGAAGAACTCAGCTAAAACTCAACACCAATACCCATAATAGAAAGAAGATCGTAGAGGGACAACATACTTCCGAAAACGTAACAAACATCACTTTACCTATACAGGGTGTAACTGAATAAGTGTAAAATATTCAGGGAGGTGATTCCTCATCGAAAAAAAGATAGGATCTTTCATATAAAGAAATTTCATTGGAGCATCCCTTGTTAAGATACATCCCCTTAATGGGGCTACATAAAATTTGTATAACAATTTTTTTCACAAGCACTAAGAAAGTTACAATATTGAAATTAACCTGACGTTTTGTACTACCAAANATGCGTGCAGGGTAATCAGAGAGACTCCAGGAATATTTGAGCGAATACGTGGCTCAATACGCCGACGTCTAGACGCATGCGTAATATCTGAAGGTAGACATATTGAACATTTACTATGATTTCTACATGGTGTGTGTTTTGCTATTAATAAATCAGTTTTGTTTATTACTCTTTAGTCGTTTAATGCAGGTACTAACTACAAAATAACAATAAATCCAGTTCGTATTTATGACGATGTATCTCTGTAGTTGTTCGTAAAATAATTTTTTGCTGCGAACTGGTTTATTTTGGGTAAAAAACCTTAGAGACAGTTTTTGTTTAGAATGGAACAGGCTATCGGAAATAAATCTTTAAATGGTAAACAAATAATAAGACAAAAAGTTACATTGGAAATAAATTTTAGGGGTTGCGTTTTTCACCCCTTACAACCATGGGGTAAACCAAATAAATTACTGTCTGAGTGTCTTTTTGGTAGTACAAAACGTCAGGGTAATTTCAATATTGTAACTTCCTCAGTGTTTGTGAAAAAAATTGTTATACAAATTTTATGTATCCCCTTTAAGGGGATGTATCTTATCAAGGGATGCGCCAATGAAGTTTCTTTATGTGAAAGATGCTTTTTTTTTGGTGAGAAATCACCTCCTCAAATGTTTTACACTTATTCAGTTACAACCTGTATAGTAGGGATCGGATCGAGTAAGGTCGGTTGACTTACGAACACCAGTAGAAGATAAATAAGACATATAAGTAGGAACAATTGTATCAAATGTGCAATGAATGACTTGAATACCATATTTTAATGCATTTCATGAAACAAAACCAAAGCCTTTTCACTCACGAAGAATTTTGGTAAGATATGATGCATTCGTGAATCGTTGCGTTCACGCCATCTGATGGTGTACCTGAGTCTACGATATGTCATAATGCCCGAAATAATTGGTTCCGATGTGAATCAGCAATCGACAATGCATAAAGATCATAATGATAAATGGCTAGATTGACTGCTATATGCAAACTCATTCTTTAAAGAATGATACTGAATGAAAGGGGTCATACTGATGAAACATTCTCATTTGAATTGGAATGTTCGAAAATCGCAATAACCATACAAATGCATATTCGTGACCCTGACCAGTTGAAATTTCACATAATGCTGGATAACACTTCAAGATATCCTTCAATTATTCAATGCTTGGTATCGTACACGTTTGAGAGAAAAAACTACTGCTCCTATTTCTGCCTTACTACTTTCGTGAAACTAATTATGAACTTGGGTCTACTTCATCGAACTTTTCTGTACTTTCTCAAGAAACCTTTCAGTTGAACTATTTCATTTGAGTCATATAAACTTTCAGTGTTAGCGAATAGCAATATCAAATCAGCCGGGAGTTCGTGAAAAAATCGAAAGTTTCACATGAGTTTTTCCTTTTGTTCAACACTGTTTATTGGTGAGTTATTTCGAGAAGAAATTTTGGAAAAATCCAGTTTTGACATCTTTCTTTGACAAATGTTTGTACATGTCGAGCTCTATTTTAAAATATACTGCTTCAATATGTTCTAAATGAGGTTTATAACTGGATGTGGTAATATCGCCAAAACAATAACATACACACTCGATTTTCTTCATGACAGAAGTTCTTATACTCCTCAAAAATACTCAGTAATCTATAAGATACACACAGGGTGAGTCACCAAAATTCTCTCAGTCCGTTGCTATTAGANGTGTATATGTAGATATTACTCCGGCAATTCCACTTCTCCGATTTATACATCTATTTGAGAATGATTTATTTCGATTTACTCTTGAAAACTCCCAAATGTGGTGCTGATCCATCTTGTTCAGAACTTGACGGATAATGTGATATATCTGAACTACCTCTCAAAATTTATATCCTTTCTGGTTTATACAGGGATGTATTGATACAATTCTGAAGGAATACAGGGATACAGGGATGTATTGATACAATTCTGAAGGATAGAGGTGGATTAAACAGACAACAAAATATGAGTTAGCAATAATTCTGGTTGATCTAACTTTCTCATCATGACTCACAAAATATAATTTTGCGTTCAGAATCAGCTTCACCTCACTCTCATTTCAATAAATTGGAATGTAATTTGTTAGCTGTAAACAATTTTGTAATTATTCAAGTTGCCTCACAACTGACGAAACACGCGTGATGAAGAAAGATTGAAAGTGTAAGTGCAAGTTGCAAGTGTAACTTTTGCCAGATAGACAAATACAGTTCGAATCGTTAAAGTACAATTTCATAATAGTAGGCACTAAATTCCCAGGAATATTATTGCATTTTTCCTCATCTGTTTAGTATTATTTTCTTTATGTTACTTCAAGAGACAAATTTAAATAGTATATATTCTAAAAGAGCTGATCTCTATGGTGGGAGGTTGAGAGGTTGGAACAATTCTTGTGAAAAAAATTACTTTAAGGGGATAATTACGGGTTTCATTCCATCTGGGGTTTCCACACTGAATAAAGAGCGAAGAACTTCCAAACGGTGGGAAATATTTCGAAAGTGTCAATAAAAATTCCTCACACACATAAACCGATCAGGCACAGAAGCCATTAGAGAAGATCTAACCACTAAAACTACGTTCTGGATTATGGATATGGAATAACCCAGAAATAATTTTTTATTATAAATCATGGGTTGCAGAAATATATATGTTATATTTTTTTGATTTGTCAACCATCTTCAAATAAATTTTTTATTTCAGGTACTATTGCATGTTTACTCATAACTTTAAATTCACACATTTTTATTTGATCTATGTTGATTTTTATATGGAACTGTTTCAGTATTCGAATATCTCTCACAATGACAAACATTTTGAAGATGTTGTTTTTGTGTGAACATTTTGTAAGTGAGAGGAGAAATATTTCGCAAGAAAGGAGGGTTCAATTTTTCATGAAGCCTTCTGTTTGTAAGAGTTTAGAAAATCTTTGCAATATCCAGAGTATTCAATAGCATGTGTGAGAAAAGTCTAACGAAATATTGCGTAATCTGTCTCCAGTCATGTCATGTTTTTCATTCGATTCGTCAACCAATTCCTGATCGACACTCTATTCTTATAATTTCTATCAAAAGTCTTCATCAACGCCACGAAAACCACTTCTGAAAATACTTTTGCTTGGATTTATGGACTAAGTGCATTAATGTCCTTCTCATTTATTCATTTGATTCTCCACAAATTGATTTTCGATTCGATCCAACTCCAACTCCATATTTTTTTGATTCGATACTGAAATTCTCTTTTGGATAACACATGAAATATGTCTATGGATCATTCGAATTCATTATCAATTTCTGTTATTGCTTGGATGTTATACGCCAAACAATCTCTTGATATATGACTAGTTATTTCAAGATATTCAAAGCGATTGGAGATTTTTTGGATTTCCTACATATCTGTTTCGTCAACAAGAATAGAAAAACTTTCCGTTTCATTTATTCTTGTGACAATATTTTTTGAATCTTCCACTACTTCACAATGCTTTTCATATCATGATAGGTAGATGATAATTTTTTTTGTTTCTTGTATCAATTCAATCCTTTATGGAGATCAATCGATTGGTTTCCTTCTTTGTGTTTTTTTTGTTGAACAATTGATGCTGGTGAGTTGCATAGTAGAACATCGTTAGTTGAATGGCGCCAATCATTCAATTCATTTGATACAATGCTAGCCCGCGAGAGGGCGTGCCGGCATCATCAACCAATAACGACACCCCATATCGTTTGATACGTGATCATTGGGTTCGAGAATCACATTCCCCAAGCATACGCAGTGAGTCAAGAATAACAGCTTTCTGCGTTTGTCCGAAGATTTCTGCCTTAGTACGGCAAGTCGGCATGAGCTAAGAATTCAACTACAAATTTTGTCTTGCTCTGATGGACGAGAAAAACCACATCAGGCTACATCAGCTTGTATGGGCGTGAGGATGGAAAATAAATAATTACAACGAATTCGTTAGGTACTTCTCATTCCCCATAATGGACTTTAAATCCCCAGGAGCGTTGATCAACATCTGTGTCTCTGCAATACCGTATTATCACCATCATTATAGTATTCATTTCAAATATGATTTTCATTATTATTAGAATCATTATTATAAGTATGTTTTGAATTGTTGAGCTGAAGATTTTCATGACAAAGTTTCAGAATGTTTCAACAAGTTTTCGTCCCCACACTCCATCCTGAGACCCTGAAGTTTCCATCTTCTATATCTGGTCGAGAGTCATTTATTTCTATCGGCTCCGAATCATAACTCTATAGATTTCATAATTGAAACTTGTTAACTCCGATTGTCAGCTACTCGTTGTGAATGAAGATATCTAATTTGACTCATTCTGTCAGGAACAAATTGTGTGTAAAATTTCCTTGAAATTATCTACTATCAGCATTCTTGATTTGTGATACTGTGATTTCCATCATAAAATGGCGTCGTTTTATTTATTAAAGGGCTGTGTTACGAGCGTTTCAATTTTTGAAGAGTTCTCTTTTCAGTAACATCTTCAGAAAACAAAACACAGAACTTAAAAGAGAATATTCAGTCTCCACTCAGTGAAGTTTGACGATTAACAATATAAGTGTTATATCCCACTTCTGAAATATAAGTCTCAAACATATGAAGAAGGTTGTCCTTATAAAGGATGAAATCCTACTTCACAAACTTTGCTTCGGGAGAAGTGAACGTTCGCGTGTTCTTCCGCCGTTGAAAAAACCGCCCTTTTGTGGTCTTGTGGCCTGGGGCTGTTGGTTCTTCCTTTGAAGGATTGGGATCTACCACTATCGGTTAGGCTGCTCCTTGTTCCGTCTAGTGTTGAAGGATCCTACCGACTGCATCAATTTGTTATATCTCACTTTTGAAATATAAGTTAAAAAAATATTTAAAAAAAGGGAAAGAGTACTGTGTTCCCTTGAGTTAC
>NW_019294493.1:24682-40631 GCF_000500325.1 Leptinotarsa decemlineata | reverse complement strand
CCTAGTTCAAGTGTTTGTATTTCTATATCGTTGAAGTGTACGTTTGTTAGGTTGATGACTCTCGGATGGAATGTGTGGTGTTTTCTCATCGTTGTTGTGTCCTTATCGTGTTTCTGTATTAATGTGTCCACTTTTTTGTTTAGTTTTTGGTATGTGTTCTCCTTGAGTTGGTGGTTTTTCCTAGATATATCTGCGTATTTTTCATTCCACTTTTCCGTCGTTAGTAATTTTGTATGTATGCTTCTTGTATTTCGTTTTGGATCCATGCAGTTTGGGCTTTTTTTATTGCTTTCTTTGCGCTGATACTATTGCTCTTTATCTGTATTTTGGTGTAGTTTGGTTTGACGTTGGCGTCGAGGCCACAGTTATTATTGAAAAACAGGAATTAAGTATGAAAGTGAACAATTACATAACAGAAAACGATTTCAGTACGATGAATCACGATCCAACCAAAAAATTTGAAAGACAAATTAATAGCACAATGAAATCCAACAAACAGATCTTCGACAACAAAACATTGACCACATACTAAGTCGACAACCCAAAAGCACCAAAAGTCAACGCACAGATAAAGATACATAAGGAAAATGAACCTATAACACCGGTTATCAATTTTACCAAAGCTCCTTCATACAAAATTTCAAAAATCATAGCCGATGAACTGAAAAACAAAATCAACAGGAACAACCACAGCGTCAAAAATTCAATGGAACTCACAGACAGAATCTCAACGACAAATGTCAGCCCGAACACTAAACTATTCTCATTCGACATAAAAAACATGTACTCCAACATACCAGTCAACGAAAGTATAAACATCATATCTGATAAACTAAAACACCAAAACATAGACAAAACCTACATTAACCAAATGGAACACAGTCTAAATACAATACTCAATCAAAATTATTTCGAATCTGAAGGAAAAATTTATAAACAAACAGATGGACTAGCGATGGGATCCCCACTATCTAGCATTATATCCGAAATATACCTGCAAACCANGATCAAAACATAATGATGAAGGTTTCCTTACAAAAAAAATTATAATTATTGTAGGGTCTGCGAATATAATTTTTGACACAAAAACTGTAATATGTCAAAACGGTTGGACTTAGATATAGGACATTACACAGAAAAAGTATTTGAATTCTGATGTAGAATCCAAAAATGTAATGATATATAGGGTATTCCTTTCAATATAACAAAATTAACAGCTACTTCCTGTCTTCAATCAAAACCGTAACGAAAAATTAACTCTAATAAACTTCTGTAACTGTTCGAAATGGAGGTTTCGTAGCCCGTAGTTTTATGATGTACATTTTTTCAAGAAAAAGTGAAATATCTCATGACCGTAGAGTACCTACGAGATTTTTTGAATGTATTCCCTAGGGGACTTCGGTACGTTAATGAGTGGGAAAGAGACCTGTGCGACGTAATCGATGCATAGGATGGAATGAACATGGCTGCCAACGTAAAAGAAAAAACATGGGTGCTATTGAGGTATATAGGGCGTGTGCAGCGTTAAAGAAAAAACGTATCTACTAACGTATAGGAAAAAACATGGTCACCATCAAGGTATAGAGGGTGTGACAAAATACATCATTCGAGAAAAAAACATGACATTTTAAAAAAGCTCTAACGTTTCCACGTGCAATCTACCAATATGTACAGGGTATTTCAAAAATACATGGCAAGAAAAATACATGGCAAGAAAAAAACATGGCAGTTCGACGGGGGTGTAGCGTTTCAACGTGCGATCCCAATGAGAAACGTTTTTATATTCAAAAGTGTTGTCGAGTTAAAGTTCGAAAATAGGGCAATGGGTGAGTAAAGTATTCAACAACGACATTTCAAAATACATTGTTTTACATACGTTTCGACCGTCTTTAGTTTTTGTGTTTGAGTGCATGTCATTTGTCAAATGTTTGGAGGAAAAGGAGGAAAAGGGGGAAGGGGGCAAAGAAAACACGCGGTATTGGTGAGTACGAAGGGATTTCAGAACGTTTCCGCCATCATCAGGTGATGAGGTGAGGTAAAAAAAGGAGAAATGAAATATTTCGAATAGAAACTTATTAGGCATTTTCATTTTGGTAACATATCACAAAAATGTCCGTTCGTATTATATGCTGATTTCGAATCAGTTTCGAAAAAATTGCGAGGAAGAGGATTCAAGCAAATGTAGGCTACTACTTGAAATGTTCTTATGACGACAGTTTGTCCAAGTTTAATATCCATAGGGGTGACGATTGCTTACAATGTTTCGCCGATGAAGTGGCTAGCATTGCAAAGTTCGTTGAATCAAAAATAAAGAAAACTGAGCCGATAATAGTGCTTTTAAATAGTATCAGTGCTGCAACGACTTGACATATCTGCGAAAAACCGTTAACGTGCATGATCATGAGCATCTCACGAAAGCATTTTGGGGCAAAAAGAGGGCGTGTGAGCATACTTCCCATCAACAAAGACAAATACATTTCATTCACCCAATACGATTGTGAAACTAGCATTAAATTCAGATCTATAGATTCTTATCGTGTTATGGGAGCCAAACACGATGAGTTGATTTCCACATTGAATGTAAAAAATTTGAAAATATTGAAAAAAGAATTTGCAGAATAAGACGATAAAAAAATTTAGCTTTTCACTAAGGCGTATTTCCATACGATTATGTGGACGATGTACAAAAACTCCTCGACACTTAGTTACCATCCAAAAAACATTTTTATAATAAACTCGACTATTGTATAATTGATGATGCAAAGTATGTTCATGCTTAATATGTTTGGCATCAATTCGATACCAAAACTTTGGGTGAATACAGCGATTTATACATGCGAACGAATTTATTGCTCTTGGTAGACGTTTTTGAAAACATTAGCAAAATTGACTTGAAAACTTATGGGCTGAACCCTGCATGGTATTATGCTATGCTATGCCATGGGATTGTATGTTGAAATATATGGAGTGTAAATTTTAAAAGACGTCGATATGGTTGTTTGTGGAAAAGGGTATAAGGGGAGCCAATAACAAGTATATGCCAGCATACGATCCAATGAAACCATCCAAGTTCATAATGTATTTCGATGTAAATAACTTTGCAAATGGCGGTTTCGAATTGGTCGATACGAATATTGATGTGTCTCAAATTCCCGATGACAATCCTGCAGGTTATATTTTACATGTTGATTTGGAGTACCCTGAAGGGCTTCACGACTTGACCCAAAATTTTACATTTTGCCTCAAGCACCGCGCCCCACCAAAATCTAAATTGTCAAATTTAATGCCAACTCTCCATAATAAAACAGAGTATACGTTACACTATAGGAATTTGAAACAGGCCCTTGAGCATGGATTGAAATTAAATTTGAAATTTTTAAATATACAGGGTGTTTGGTGTAGGTGCTACAGACCAAAATTCCATTTTTTAAAATAGAACGCCCTGTATATCATTTTCGGTACGTTAATGAGTGGGAAAGAGACCTGTGCGACGTAATCGATGCATAGGATGGAATGAACATGGCTGCCAACGTAAAAGAAAAAACATGGGTGCTATTGAGGTATATAGGGCGTGTGCAGCGTTAAAGAAAAAACGTATCTACTAACGTATAGGAAAAAACATGGTCACCATCAAGGTATAGAGGGTGTGACAAAATACATCATTCGAGAAAAAAACATGACATTTTAAAAAAGCTCTAACGTTTCAACGTGCAATCTACCAATATGTACAGGGTATTTCAAAAATACATGGCAAGAAAAATACATGGCAAGAAAAAAACATGGCAGTTCGACGGGGGTGTAGCGTTCCAACGTGCGATCCCAATGAGAAACGTTTTTATATTCAAAAGTGTTGTCGAGTTAAAGTTCGAAAATAGGGCAATGGGTGAGTAAAGTATTCAACAACGACATTTCAAAATACATTGTTTTACATACGTTTCGACCGTCTTTAGTTTTTGTGTTTGAATGCATGTCATTTGTCAAATGTTTGGAGGAAAAGGAGGAAAAGGGGGAAGGGGGCAAAGAAAACACGCGGTATTGGTGAGTACGAAGGGATTTCAGAACGTTTCCGCCATCATCAGGTGATGAGGTGAGGTAAAAAAAGGAGAAATGAAATATTTCGAATAGAAACTTATTAGGCATTTTCATTTTGGTAACATATCACGAAAATGTCCGTTCGTATTATATGCTGATTTCGAATCAGTTTCGAAAAAATTGCGAGGAAGAGGATTCAAGCAAATGTAGGCTACTACTTGAAATGTTCTTATGACGACAGTTTGTCCAAGTTTAATATCCATAGGGGTGACGATTGCTTACAATGTTTCACCGATGAAGTGGCTAGCATTGCAAAGTTCGTTGAATCAAAAATAAAGAAAACTGAGCCGATAATAGTGCTTTTAAATAGTATCAGTGCTGCAACGACTTGACATATCTGCGAAAAACCGTTAACGTGCATGATCATGAGCATCTCACGAAAGCATTTTGGGGCAAAAAGAGGGCGTGTGAGCATACTTCCCATCAACAAAGACAAATACATTTCATTCACCCAATACGATTGTGAAACTAGCATTAAATTCAGATCTATAGATTCTTATCGTGTTATGGGAGCCAAACACGATGAGTTGATTTCCACACTGAATGTAAAAAAATTGAAAATATTGAAAAAATAATTTGCAGAATAAGACGATAAAAAAATTTAGCTTTTCACTAAGGCGTATTTCCATATGATTATGTGGACGATGTACAAAAACTCCTCGACACTTAGTTATCATATCATATCAGAATTTAACGTAGCATCTGAATATGTAATGATATACAGGGCGTTCTATTTTAAAAAATGGAATTTTGGTCTGTAGCACCTATTCTCATGAAATTATTTATTAAACATGGACAGTGTGTAAGATTACAAAATAATTTCCTTGACTATGGCTCAAAGTTAAAAGCAACTTCAACATTATCAAAACCTGTTACTTTAAATGAGGACAATACTGTTAACGTTTTGGTATATTTTTATGCATATCCAGAAGCTTCCATTTGCAATGCAGAAAAACAGTACAACGAATTTTGAAAAATCACGAAATGCATCCGTATATATTTACGAAAGTTCAAGCTCTCCAAGCAGAAGACTTTGAACGTAGAATGCATTTTTGCAAATCTCTTTTAATACATCTACAGGTAGATCTTGAATTTTTGTTCAGAATTCAATGGATAACATTTCCAGCATTTATTGTAAAAATGTGATATTTTGTTTTCAATGTTATTATTTTTTATCATTCTAATTCTGTTATTTTCTATACTTTCACATGTTATAACTCAGAAAATCTGACTTTTCACCTACAAATGCCTGATTTTTGGTATAGTTGTTCCCTAGAAACTTTGAGCCACAGTTAAGGAAATTATTGTGTAACTTTACAAACTTCCTCTCGTTCATTGTTGTGAATTCAGGATATTTTCTGCAAGTTCTGACAATGATTTGATCACTTTGTTCATGTGTAATAAATAATTTCATAAAAACTTCGTTTGAGCAATCGATATTTGCATTCATTTTGTAAGATGTTTTGAAACACCATCGATAAATATGCGTAAATTACTTATAAAAGTAACCAAACTATTATAAGCTTGATAATTCCACTGCTACCTAAAACCAAATTCTTCAAAAGTAATGTTTCCAGAAGAAGTTACTTTATTAAGAAAACTTCATGATTTAGGTATAGGGACATGATATCTCTTGAAGCATTTTTCATCATCTTTCAATTTATCGAGTAATAGGTATATAGGGGATTTCATTTGAAAAAATGAACTTGACCAGTTTTATGCATAATGAAACTAATAGTAATTTCAGCACGCCCTGTATGATATGAAGTCGATTTCTTGGTGTTAATTAAATATTTCCAGTTTGTCAAAACTATCATCAAGATGTCAACTTTCCATCAATTGATAGTACTGCTGTACTTAAGTTCAATTGGGGCTATGTTTTGGACCATATTTAGTGAAAATTATTTTTTATTTTGAAAACTGATAGAGATAGGTATGACATTATTAACAAATAAGTATTACAGTAAAAGAGCGATTTAAAAAATATGTTAATATATGGGTATTCTATTTAAAAAAATTAAGTTGCTACGGCTTTTTGATAGAAGTGGCAACGCTGAAATGTTGAAAATATTAATTTTACATAGATAGAACAGGTAAGGAAATGTAAGATGTGAAATTTTCAGAGAAATCCTGCTTTGCGTTTACCATAAACATGTAACCTACCATCGACCGTGAGTCACGATGTATATATACTAGTTGTTGCCTGTGGCTTCGCCGGCGTAGAATTTGATTTGTCACATTAAGTTTCGTGACGGACCATTTTAAACAAATAGTTACGATATTTTTTCATTAACCCAAAACGTCAGGTTTCCAACTTCAAAACTAACGAAACTCAATACAATCTGTAAACCCCTATTTTTCCTCTTGGGGGTGGAAATTCCTGATTCTCTCTCTTGATGCTTATTCACGCGAGTGAACGATAACGCGGGTAAAACAGCGAGGAACAGTATAAGTGGGTACCTATTGATTGACTGACAATCTTATATTAACGTACAGCCGAAGTTACTCACTCTAGAGTCTTGAAATATGCAGATAGGTTCTTTGTATAGCGTAAATAAGCATCAAGGGAATCAGGAATTTCCACCCCCAGGGGGAAAATAGAGGTTCAAAGATTGTATTTAATTTCTTCTTTCTTTCTAAAAAGATATGACAACTACACAAGTGGTAAATAGCTTCGAGAATCGAATTATGTTATCTATAAAGAAATTTCGCAAAATGAACACAATCGACAACGATGCTGAATCACACGTCTGCCCGTGTTTTTCATATGTACCTTATTACTGAATCTTATGGTTTGTCAGCCAAAATTTCAGATTCTACTAGAATCCCATCATCGAACTCTTCGGGTATAGATCACATAGCCACGGATCACATAGCCACGGAGCGAAATTTAAGATGTATATTCACTAATGATAAATTGTTCGATCCTGGCACACATATTGATCAATTCGTTTGCCTCAGGTGTTTTGTTTATACTAATGATATTACAAATTTTAAAATCCTTAGATAAATTTTTCACAATTCATTTCACTCTTTCATAGGTTACTTCACTTTTGGGAAACTCTTCCAATTTAAAACCGCTTTCAGGTAAAAAAAAAAGGTCATTTGAATTTAGGCAACTATAGAACCATTGTTGCCAGCAGTTTATTCATTTCAGTATTAAGTAATAGTAAAATAATAGTATTATAGAGGGTACAGAGGGATGACCATCCTTTTACCATATTCTGAGAAATGTTAGGATTCATATCCTGAAAATTGGCAAATATAGGTTTTTTCTAATTCTTCATCAAATGGAATTGATGGTGTTTTTCCAACAGTTCTGAAAATAACAATTTGATGAAGTGAGTTAATAAATACTTACCTGGTAATTAACTGAAATATCTTCAAACATATTTTGGAATAGTTTTTATATTTTGTCTGCCAAGACAATGCAATATTTTCGAGTTTTGAGTTGTCACTCTTTTATAAACATTTAGAATAAACATTTTTTAATCCATTATGCGTTAATCTGAAATCTGTTTTCCTTTAAAACCATGACTACAAATTATTAACTGTAATAAACTGTTCTGTAACTGTTCGAAATGAAGGTTTCATAGCCGTAGTTTTATGGTGTACATGAGCATGTTTTATTTTTTTTAAGAAAAACTGAAATATCAAACTGAACAGTTGATTTTTGATATAGGAAATGTTTCATGAAAATGAGTCAAAATCATCTCCAAATTTCAAAACTATCCCAAAATACAGTGTATTCTTTTTGAAAAAACTGAGTTTTGGCCAATTTTTGTACATTCAGAATTAGTCATCAATTCCGAACTTCCGAACACCTTGTGTAACATTTTGGAAATGTTACTCCTGCAGGACGATGAAATGAAGTATTTTGATAAATCAGTAATAGCTTATTTATGTAGTCTATCAAACTTTCGAATTTTACAGGAAAATTACTCGAGAGCCGAATACCTAGTTTTCTTTGAGTAAACTAATGAATATCACAAGAACGGTTCATTTTTGGTATAGGGTGTATTACATAAACTCACATTAGAATTATCATGTATTCAAAAATGTGAAAATATACAGGATGCCACATTTGAATCAAGGAAGTTGTTACCAATTCTCAGAATAATCGAAAGTGTTGGAAAAACGCCATTATTTCAATTTGCTGAAGCATGTTAAAAAACCTATATCTGCCAATTTTCAGAATACGAATCCTATTATTTTTTTTATAAAGGGCTAACCAAAGGTCATTGGCACTAACGGAAGATCATCAACATATTCCAGAAACACTTTATTGTGAGATTTTCACTAAACAGTTCTACAAAATGCAACAAGTGTTTCGCTATACAATAGCTTCTTCAGGCATTTCGTATACATACTAAATTGTTTAAAAAACTGAAGACATTCGGTACTACAACACAAGATCAGTTGATCTCTTGAACAAACCAAAATACAATTTACTCTACTGTAATACAGTGGGATTAAAATAAAGAATTAGGAATTACTAACAAATCCAACACAGTGCAATATTAATTGATAAGTGACTTAATGAATAACAAAAGTATGGAAAATAAGGAGAAAAATATTTACCAGTGGTTGTCATCAAATTTCCATTACTTCTAGATAAATAGATTTTTGTTAAATTTTTACTGTTTGTTAGTATTCCCAGCATTTCATCATCCACTACTACTGAAGTTAAATCAATTTGTGATGTGTAAACATTTACCACTGCTGATAAAACAGTTTTGAAATCTATATTTCGCCAAAAGTAGGATGAACTTGTGAATCTTTTAAGAATTATATTCTTTAGTTGAAACGGTAGGATCTCCAGCATTTTCACATCATCTTTAATGTACAAAGGCAAGTTATCAAGAATAATTTTGATAGATCTAAAAAAAAAATATTAATTTTGTATACACCAGGAAATAAAATCACACACATAGACACAAGCGTTTCAATATGATTCATTCTCCTTCCAAAAGATTCGATCATTATCAATTTCTAATTTCAAATCTAATTTAAAACAAGAAGACACTTATTAACCTACACAGCTTTGATTATAAACATAAACATTGAGAAAACCAGTGTTGCCATTGTTGCCAATGTAAATTTACAAAATAATACAAAAAAATGGAACAAAATACTTGAATTTTACTCGTAAATTAATGAAAATCCTCACGAAATCCTCGCACGGGTTAATTTGATCGAGTTACTTGAAGAAACTGCTATGTTGAGTGATAAATGTATACTTTATATTTAATCGAATATTAGACAATGTCGCAACTCATATCACTGTTTCACCCGACCCTCATTCATCCAAATAATGAAAAGATATCATTTGAAAACTCAATACAATATTCATTATGAAAAAAAAAGAGAAAAATACGCCCAGGAATGAACAATGAGTTATTTATGCCCGTATGCACCGTGTACACTTAATCGGGATTAAAGGTTTAATCTAGATAAATGCTTTAATTTACCATGCACCGTACTAAAAGTCGGGCTTAAGCTTTCGAAAATCTAATCCTCCGTTTTTCATGGATTAAACTTGGATTAGTCTGTAGAAACGATTTTTCTTATAATTATTTCAAGAAAACTCAAAATATAGCTTTTCATACAAAACAAGTTCAACAATTCAAAATATTTTCAATTGACTCTGCCATTACTTGAAGAAATTCCATAGTAATTGTAAACCCACAATCCATTTCATGTACTGGTACAATTGGGAACATCTGTGTCATTGATGGCATTGGCCATACAGCTTCTATATCTGTGCATGACATTGCTGCTTTCTTAATATTTGCATAATCAGCAGCAAATAATATGGCGCCAACGTGACTACAAACTTCACTGTTCTCCTGACCAACAAAGAAGACAATAAACATAAGTCACAGGCATAGCTGATCGTGGATACACACAGTTTCACGTGTATTGTTTCTTAGATGAATTAACTATACCATTAGGAAATCAGAAAGTTGGCATACTGCTAACTTAGAAAAACTTACCTGTCCAACTAAAATGTATAAATTGTTCTCAATCTTTGTTCCCACCTTCACAACGAAGCCAGATTCGAATTATTTATACGATTCCAAACTTTTATATGCCTTCATCTGCACATGCGAATAAAAGCTATGGATAAAATCCAAATACGAATCAATATCCATATATGTAACTGGAGGAACACCATCAATTGAATAATTCAAATCAGAAACATTCAATGAGAAAAGGTCTAAACCATTGACCAATCTCAACTTCGTTATATACCTGTAACACAATGATGGAAATGTAAACAGATGATGGGGTGTATTTTTTCGAACATACCGTTTAGCAACGTCTGTTCTGTTCAGCAATAGTGATTTCAAGTATTCACTTTCCATTTTGATTGAATTTAAAAACCACAAAAGCTCCAAAATGTGTAAAAACACCACAATAGCTAATGATAACAAAACCAATGGTGCTCTTATGACAATAATCAGATCGTTTGCCCTACGCCGCCATATTGGGTCACGTGGTTTGGATTAAGATTCCTAGAAACCCTGGTGTTTCAACGATTAGATTTTGTTTAGAACTATTTGAAGGAACCACCTGTTGCTTTAAACTATACTTACGAGAGTTTTCCCAAAATGGCGCTATTCTGAATTGTTCGAGTCCCCGCTGAGTCAGTCTAATTAATTATTATCTGTCATTGTCAAAAAGAATTTTCAACTTTTGGTGTTTTGAAATTGAAATTTTTTGTCATCCCAATCCTTACATTGTTCGTATTTTTTATTATAGTTTCCGTTCGTTAGTTCTCAGTTATTTCAGTTTGGTTACAGTTTTCAGTAGTAATAAGGAATAGTTTTATATAAGGATACTTTTTGTAAAATGGGACAATTCTGTATTTTGTGTGGATAAAAATTCGAGTAATCATCTGTATTCAGTGCCAAAGGTAAATGAAACATTTTATAATTATTGTCAATCCACCAATGATTAAAGTATGTTTCTATCAGCCTTCACCAAAAACAAACTTCATATTTTGAATAATCCTTCACCCTTTCAAATCCACCTTCTGCTACTAGAGCAGCGGTCGTCACACTTTTCTGGCCAAGGGCCACACAAGACAACGTGGGTGTCAGCGCCGGGCCGCTTCACTTTAGGTCGCACAACAACTGCGCGTCATTTTTCTTGTTATTTTTTATTATAAAATCTTTTACCTTTGTTATGAGAGAACACTTCAATCATAGTTATAATCAACTGCAGACATGTAGATAAGGTACAACACAGTTTTACAAAAAAAGTCAGTCGCTCCTATTACCCGACAAATGCGGCTATTGAGAGCCCATTAATTTTTCCTATATGAAAAATTTTGAAACGACGTTTGAGAATCGGACTAGCGTCAGTCACCGTCGCCGGATTCGAACGCAAAATCTGTTTTGATTTTGTTTATGACATGTAGTTGACTATTGAAATAATTTACTTTGTCGCGGGCCGCAAAAATACTGGCCACGGGCCGCATGCGGCTCGCGGGCCGCAATTTGACGACCACGGTACTAGAGTGTCATTACTTTCTTAATCATAATATCAAGTTGAAAGTAAACGTTCACTTATGCTTTTTTTCAATTACAACTTTATACCTAAAGTCTATCCAAATCCAAGATAGAGTAAAAGAAAACAAAAACCGTGATGTTCACGTGATCGCCCAGTGTCAGATGGAAAGAGCAGCGTTCATTGGTGAATTCGCCTTCTTGGTACGAGTTTGGTACCAGCAGGGTTGTAATCAGTCGTTTGCGTGTTTGTGTGGCGTGCGTTATAGTATATTGTTTAAAATTGTTTTCCAATATGTCCAGTACAGACACTGCTGATGACACTATGAGCTATCCTTTGAGTCCAACCAGGAAACGATCCAAAAAAAGACATTTGAGTGTTGAGATGAAAGAAGTGATTTAAAATGTGTTCAAGAAAGAGAGTACCTACTTTTTCAGAAATGAAATATCCACGATAGACAAAGTACTCACAGAAATAAATGAAGATTTTTTATTGCCAAGTTTTAAGCGGTCAACATTCCATAAAGTATTGAAACATTTGAATTTTGCATGAAAAAAACGAGGGCGCAATAGTTTATTATTGGATAGAGAGGAAATTGTATTATGAAGGAGAGAGTATTTGACCAAAATTAAATATTATAGGGAACAACAGAGAACAATTTATTATATGGATGAAACCTGGGTTAACGCTGGTCATACTACCCCTAAAGTATGGGTCGATGAAGCTGTGACCTCATCTAGGAGGGCCTTTCTAGATGGACTATCCACCGGATTAACAAATCCTACAGGTAAACTTATATTTATATTAAGACCTGCCTCAATCTCAATATATAAAAAGTAACCCTCGCATTTGTTTTATTTACGTACATACCTCTTCATAACTTCAGGTAAAGGAAAACGGCTTATTATTTGTCACATCGGCAATGAGAATGGGTTTGTTGCTGAAGAGCTGTGGTGTTTCGAATCGAAGAAAACTGGAGATTATCACGAAGAAATGAACGGTGAATCTTTCGAACAATGGTTTTCCAAAGTTCTCCCCCATCTGGAAGATAATGCTGTGATTGTAATGGACAATGCACCTTATCATTCGCGACGGTTAGAGAAGATTTCGACAACGTCTTCAAAGAAGGTTGAAATCCAAAATTGGCTGCGATCAAAGAATATTAGCTTTGAAGACTCCATGCTAAGAGTACAGCTACTAAAAATTGTCAAGAAGCGCAAGCTTGAATACCAAAAATATATAGTCGATGAGATGGCAGCAGTAGAGAAAACACTTGGTGTTATCAAAATGATAAATATCAAATTATTCATATATGAAATGATAAATAACCCCTTCTAGCTTTACCTATCTACAAAAAAAAGTTCTTCTCAACCGGCTGTTCTCTAACGGTGACCCTCAGAAGTTCACAGTTGGAAACAAACACTCTATGCCATTCATTTCTCTTAAAGATAAAATATTGTTGTTTTCAGTTCAATTCAAGCATATCAATGTCCTACAAATTTCATATAAGGCTCATAACGGACTTTAAAGAAAGTTATTGATAACATAATATGAGAAGAGATATTTATGTATCCATTATTTAATTGATTCATATTGAAAAAGGGATATGTCAAAAATTGTCCGAATGTGTGGAGTTTAGTTATAAAATTTCATATTATTTTTCATTTCAATGATCGGAACTGCTGTTTTGTTTAATATTTTACATCATATTTGCCCTTGATACCAATCATAAAAATACATCATTATTCAATACGGGCTAATAGGTGCTAATGTCATTCTATAAATAAAAGGTGTTAAAAGTGGAAGAAAGGGGTAAAGTTGAAGAACATTTTCTACAAATGTCTGATTCACAGAAAATTAACTTCACCCTGTATTTCCTAATATTTCATATTTGTCAATATCTGTGTAAGCGTACTGCTTACACATGGAAATAATAAATACGGTATTATTATTATAAACAGCCTCTTCTGAGAACATAATCAGAAAGAGGTGTATCTTTTAGAATCTTCATTGTGAGAGGGTTATAATGAAATGCCAGTAGGAATTAAAAAAAAATATAGAAAAGTTGTTATCGAAGAAGGGTTATAAATATGTAAGTATACATGCTAAGAATCACACGTTAAAAGGTAAGATTTTGTTACTGTTCGCACAAGTTTCGACTTCTGAGGCTGCCGTTCGTAGGGGAACGACAGCTGGTTAACAGAAAAACCAATTTTAACCAATGCCATTTTAGTTTAATTGTCCATGTTTATTTACAGGGATCTCAATTTATTCATTTGTATAAAGGTGAACCCCAATTTTTGTTTACAGTACATTATATAAGAAAGAAAGCTTGTACTGTACCACTTATACTACTATTATAATTATTATAGACACATTTATGTGTGTTTAATGAAGGACAATTGAAGTAATGTCTAATGGACCTCAATGGAACATCGAAAGTTATAAGGGGGAGAATTTCTGGACAATCAATTATACGAGATATAATTTTGAATTGATAAACTAATGATTTAGTGTAACTTCGATTCTGAAATCTGCATATAATATTTCTAAAATCGAATTGAATGTATGAACCCATCCTGCATAATTTCGTAATAATTAGTTTCCTGGCTTTGCCCTGGTCATTTTCAGTAAAAATATTCAACTGCAACTGAGACAGTCATATTCAGTTGCGTTGATGAAGTAATCTTACAGAATAAAGTCGATACTGAAATTAGATTCAATGAATACGTCGTGAAAAGTACTTTGTCAACGCCGCTGAAGGTGACTGTCATAGTTGCAGTCAAAACGTTTAGAGTTTACCAAAGAAGACAATAGCAAAACCTGGAAATCAACCAAAACATTGAAGTTAGTCATAAAATCATACTACATGAGCTATTGAAAATTATCTACGAAGGTTGCTGAAATTTTCCCAGATTCAAAGATTGATTTTCATTTTTTTATAACTGGTTTTATTTTTCAGTTCGCAGTTGGACTATCCAGTGGAAAAACTCCCTTTGAAACATGAAAAACTGAAATACTTAAGTCCCTATATTTAGTTCTGTGGTCAGTTTTTTCAAAGAATATTTGATAAAGCATCTGCCAAATATCTACTAAGTGTAAGAACCCTCGAAAATAATTTTTTTTTGAAAATACAATTTTTCTGTGAGTCAAATTTCAAAAAATCTGAAAGTATCTGTTGAGATGTGATACTCTCATCAGCTGTATGTTTTTTTTTTAATTTAACTGAATATTTTCAAAAAACTACCTGTATATCATAATTGATGGGCACATCCTTTAAAAAAAGAACTCTTTTACACATGCAATGTAAAAGGTTGTAGTAAGCAACTAAAGTATATCAGATATTTTGTATTTGTATTCTAAAAAAAAACTATTTTCATCACATCTCTTTCCAAGGTCACGTTCTTACAATAAACGGCAAAGCTTTGAAATTCACTGCCTCAGAAGGTGTTCCTTTAGGCTTGCAGTCTGCAGAAATTCAACCATGGCGTTCTCTGAACATTAAGGTATTTTACTTTTCGTGGGAACCTGAATATAAAAGAAATTCCATCACAAGGAAACTGGAAATTAATTTACCACTGGTAAGGACATTAAATACCTACCATTTCACCTCAGATCGATAAAAAACTAACTTAACTTTTGAACGGTTTGACGTAGAAACATGAAAAAAACGTTTGGAGGCTATTACTGATACTATTTTCTGAAAAAAAACACATTGTGATTGCTCGATAATTGGCATGGAGGTCAAGTGTCAAATTAGTATATCAGTGATGAAATCATAGCAAAAAATATTACTCAATGAAATTAAATAAAATAATAATGGAAGATATTTGAATTACACTTTGTTCAATTTATGCTGGAATTCTAAATTTGAAAAATCATAATTACAGAAATCTTATAAAGTTCAATATACTTTTTTACAGACAATAAATAGTTCACATTCTTTCTGAACCAAAGAAGTTATTCAATACATCTCTGATGTTCAATGGAAGGTAATTGATCATCTTACATCCATTGTAAATTAATAAATTTTGCCTTGTAATTTCTCTCAAGTTATTTGCAGAACCCAAAGTTGCACGAGTAGTTCAAGGTGGGACTGTAGTGCTACTTCTCTTGAATAATAATAATTCTTTATTTCCAGTAGGACAATAAAATTGTGTAGGAAGTGTCAATACAATACAAATTAAAAAAAAAAAGAAGAGAAAAGAGGAAGACAAGCTCATGCTCTAAAACTAAGATGACTAGGTATGCACTATTCAAAGAATTCCTGCAAAGCATACAAACATTTTTCTAATAAATATTTTTTTAATGATTTTTTGAACAGAGAAAAACTATTCAAGGC
>NW_019294493.1:0-15985 GCF_000500325.1 Leptinotarsa decemlineata | reverse complement strand
CGGAAAACACAATAGTAACCAGGCATTTCGATTTTCACTTCTTATAAATACACACAAAATCTAGTTTTATGTTGATATTAGTTTAACTCGTAGAATTTCACTCGATGATTGTCACTAGTGTCGATTCAAAAACACACAACTACTGTTTCTCTCACGATGGATTCTTCAAAACTAATTATCTCCTGAAAAGTCTTACTTAAATAGCATGATTTTAATGTATACAGAGCTAGGTAGGTACCTTTTGTAACTAACTACCTATGTCATCATGTTTGCTCAGTGCTCACAGACTAATGGACACAACTAAGCCCGAGAATGACGTGAGACAACCAAGTCGACGCATGCGTCTACGAAAAAGGGACACAAAATGGCCGTCTTTGTCGCTTCTCTGTGGTAGGTATTCTCGGCCCATACGCAACACTGAAACGCAGTGTAAAGCTAAAAAACTGTGACTGAACTTATAGGCACATTTTTTATATAACTCTCAGATAATCAAAAAAGAAATCAACATGAGAGATTTCCCAAGCGGCTGTGAATTTCCTGTTGAAAGTCTTCTACCCAAGAAGGAAACTGGAGTTGTGTCCTTTCTCACAAAGTATCCAAATTATGATGGCAGGGGTATTGTTATAGCTATTTTAGACTCGGGAATTGATCCGGGAGCACCAGGTTTACAGGTGAAATTAAATAACTGAAATAAAGTATATATTTAATCCATCATTTTTTTCAGAAAACTTCAGATGGAAAAACAAAAATAATTGAGCGATTTGATTGCAGTGGTTGTGGGGATGTGACTACAAAAACCATTGTAGTACCTAGTGAAGGAATTATAACCTCCCTTACTGGAAAAAAACTGAAAGTAAGCCAAAACTTTTTTTTAATATAAATTTGAATTTGAAAAATCATTCATTTGCAAGATTCCACTGTCTTGGACTAATCCTGATGGAACATATAGACTAGGCATAAAACATGCTTTTGATTTGTATCCAGATAGATTGAAAGATAGAATGAAAGCGGAATATAAAAAGAAGTTTTGGGATGAGATTCATAGAAAGACGATCAGCGAAACTAATAGAGAAATGGCTGATTTTGAATCAAAATACATCAGTAAGTGGTGAAATGATGATAAAAAAGGGATTTTGATTTTGAAAGTTTCAGACAAAACCTTAACTGATATGGAGAAATTAGAAAAGGATAACTTAGAGGCACAGTTGGATATTTTGAGTAGTTATGAGAAGAAATTCTACGATGCTGGGCCAGTATATGACTGCATTCTATTTTATGATGGCAAGAAGTGGATGTGTTGTGTAAATACATCCGAAGACAATGACTTATCCAAATGTCCTCTACTGGGAGAATTTAGTGTAACTCATGAATATGCTCCTTTAACAGAGGCTGATAAACTGAATATCAGTATTAATGTCCATGATAATGGAGATGTTTTGGAATTAGTTGGAGTGTGTTGTAAGTTGTAATACATAATGTTAATGGTGTAGAATATGGTTATAGAAGATATAAAGCTTCAAATCCTTTTTGTTGAAAAGTAATGGTCCACATTGACTACCCTGGAGAACACCAGAACAGGCTTCAGTTGTATGTGAAAGCTAATTATTGATTTTCATCCTCTGAATTCTACCTGTAAGGAAGTTGCCAATCCAATCCAAAACACTACTTCCAAAACCAAAGGATTCTAATTTTCAAAGCAATACAACAGATTAATTCTATCATACATCTTTGAAAAATCTGTGTGAATTGAGTGAACCTGATACCGTTTCTCAAACGCAAATTTGTGACTATAGACTTGCCTCTAGAGAAACCATGCTGCTGGTTGGTTAGGGCACTGAGACAGTGCCAAGAAAGCTGTTTGTTTACGAGACAATCAAATATTTTGGGAACGACAGATAAACTAATGCCCCTATAATTCTTAACATTGCTCCTATCACCTGATTTGTGGATTCTCAAAAAGCTGCTTTTTCAGAACATGAAAAATTCACCATTTTTGAAAGATAAATTGAATAATAAAGAAAGTGGAAAGTTCAGGGTACACACACATTGTTTCAATAACTGTGAAAGCACACCATCTGGTCCAAAGCCGAAACCAGTCCTCAATACACCTCAATGAAAATGTCCGTTTGAGTAATCTGGCAACCAGCAAAATTAAATGAACGGCGACCTTGTTGCTCATGTAATTTTATATTGATATTATCTTCAACAGATATGGATAAATTATAATAAAGTATCAACTTCTTTCTTTGGATTTGTAATTGAAATTTTTTACTCTATAGATAATTATTAAAACACAAAATATAAATGAAATATTAACTAATACACCTTTTTTTAGGTGTAATGTAGTATTACATGTAGAAATCTTCCATCTACTTCTCAACTTATATCAAATATATTGAGGTGAAAAAACAATATTTCACCAGCTGCAAATGAGTGAGGAAGAGAATATATTATTCTTACAAGAATCATGTAGTTTGGAAATATAGCTTTTCCCAATGTGTTTGTAGTTACTGCACTTTTCTGCCCAAAGTCATCAGATTACTCACTGTCACCATTCACTCCGTCTTGTTCACAAACTTATTCACATTCTACACAAACTCACAGACAATCTTTATATACATACATAACCACTAACTATTAGCATCAGTGAGGTACTCCTCTATTGTATAAAAAGTATTTTCATTTAGATAATTGAACAATTGTTTTGATAATATTGAAATTTTTTATCTCACCAAAGATCCTATTAAAACATAGAATTCCTTGGTATTTTGGAGAAATCTGTGTCACACAGCCTAGAGTATTGTAAGCTAATGTCATTTTTATTGCGTGTTTGGTGTTGGTGAACTTCACTACTTTTCATGTAAGTATCTTGCTCTTTTTTGATATTCATAATCAGAAGATATATATAAAGTGATGGTAAAGTTACAATTGACAATGACTTGAAAAAAGCTTTACAAGATACGTTATTTCGAACTGCCATCATGCATCAATGTGTTGAATTACCCCAGAAGATCAAGCCATATGTGAGTGCCGACGACACTAGACCATGATATGTCATTCTGAGAACCTCTGTTGTCTGATAATAAAATTGATACTACTCAATTTCCCTACCAGATTTTCGAAATGAGTGTTCTATGTCACTTTCTCATCAATTGTTAGATATTTTATGTTTGATACTTGTTCAATTCACTTATGATTTATTTTAACAAGGGGGCTTGCATCACATCTAATTTCATTCTGTTAAAAAAGCATGAAGTATGTTTTGGAAGCATTTAAAATCAGTCCATTATTCAGGCACCATTGAAAGAATTCCTGAGTGTATGGTCGGCATAAATTATGGTTTTCTTGAGGGAAACTACATGATAAAATCATGTCATTAACGAAGATGATAAAAAGCAGTGGACTAAGTACTGAGCCTTGGGATACACCCATAGAAACATTGGTTGACTTTTGTTTGAAGGTGATTGACAATGTTTCGTGATGAATTTCACTAGTTCGGACTTCCATTGTCTATTATATAAAATGATTTGAAATCCCTGAAACAAGTAAAAAAGAATAATAATAAAAATAAAAAAGTGTAGAGATTCCAAGTCACGTTAGTTCACGACGTTTCGATTGTTGGTATCTACAATCGTCTTCGGGTGATGACTGGTCAGTCATTACTACCCATCATTACATACCCATCATTAATGGGTATCGCATTCTGTTAAAATTTGCAGGAAATTTCACAAGAAAATTTCTAGCCGAAATTATTGATGCGTATCGGAAATTGAAAGTGTGTCCTGGATATAAATTGAGTTTCAGAGTTAGGATTTAGTGTCTCAAGATAGAAGAGACCCATGAAAGGACGGCGTTTTGCGACAATTGAGGAGATGAAACCAAATAGCTGAGAGAGCTCATGGACATACCAAAAAGTGCATGTCAGAACTGCTTCGAGGATTAAAAAAATCTTTGGCACTAGTCCAGTTTATTTGAGGGGGACTACTTTGAAGGGGACGACAAAATGGAAATTGATGAATAAATAAATAAATATATTTTGGGAAAAAAGAAAATTCACCTTACTTTTTGAATAGACCTGGTATGTCTTAGTTTTTTTAGTTTTTTTTCACTTTTTTGAAAAAGTTGTAAGTATAAAAAACCTCTTTTGACATACCCCCTCGCTTACCTGTATGTGCATACATATGCCCGAAACCTGTATTTATCTTGTTTTCGAAAATAAATTCATGGAGATGATATTGTTTTTTCGTCTTCAACAAGATACTTTCACAATAGGTCAACTCGAATTTAGTTTCCAGATTGTAATACATTGATTTTCATAAAACAAGTGGTGGTAACGCAAATGAAAGTTTCTTTATTAGTCAGTGGGCTACGCTTGAAGACAGGCAGTAAACAAATCTAAAGAAATGAACTTTAAATGTTCAAGCCCGTCTCGGATATACCTACACAGTAGGTTGAATGGACTGACGCCTATCGGAAAACAACTACTCCACTGGCTAATAGCACGAACGGCGTTGGATTATATCCGACAGGCGTCAGTGCAGGAATCTTCACAGAAAATTTCCTGCATATGCATTTGGCAATACAACTGAAAGAGTCCACCCTCAATTTTGGAACTGGATTTGTTTACTGCCTGTCTTCAAGCATAGCCCACTGACTAATAAGAAAGTGTTTCTTCCTCATTAATCGGAATTAATAGGAATCGGGCAAATTTCGGATATGCAGTTGGTTACTACTTCGCCCACTAGATGGAGTGACATTTTTGATGTTCGCTCCAACTTAAGACGAGGAATGAAATACTCTGAAAGAATTTCGATTTTTAATTATGGAATATCATTGACTTTAGGTCGATGATGGTCACTATCTTGCACTGACGAGTGGTCAAGCAGCCCGAAACCGGTCTGCAAGTGTGCCCGTTCCAAAATTGAGGGTCGACTCTTTCAGTTGTATTGCCAATTGCATATGCAGGAAATTTTCTGTGAAGATTCCTGCACTGACGCCTGTCGGATATAATCCAACGCCGTTCGTGGTTTAGCCAGTGGAGTAGTTGTTTTCTGATAGGTGTCTTAGTCTATTACCTACTGTGTAGGTATATCCGAGACGGGCTTGAACATTTAAAGTTCATTTCTTTAGATTTGCAAATGAAAGTAGTATAGTTACCAGATTGTGGGCAACTCAAAATAACTTTTCAAAATCTGATGTTCGTGTGATTTTTGTAAGATAAAGAATGGACCTTCTTTGCATCCGGTCAGATTCATAATGCACATAAGAGGTGGAGTTTGCCTTTCTCTTACTATATTTTCTAGTTAGTTCGAGGGCGCCCCCCTCAGATTTGCTCATTCTGTTGAAGCGGCTATGCGTAAAATTCTTATCTCGAATAACAAAAGGATGAACTGGGCTAAATTGGAGTCTATTTTTTTTTTAGGTTTTCCGTTTTTAAGGTATTTTGAAGCTTCTCTGAACATTTCATCAAAATCGACTACTATTATATCATATTCTGCACCTTCTCCTACATAATATGAAACATACCTGAAGAGTCTTGGCAAAAAACGTTTGGCTTTCTACCTCTGCATCTTTACTCGAAAGAATATGTAGATCATGTCAGAAGTTTCTTTCCGTGCCAGTAATCTCCTGTTGAAAAAAAAAAGGGTGACGAGAGCGTAACGGAAAGAGTGATCGGGCGAAGCGAAAGGATAACCGCGCTTGATTTGTGGAGTAAGCTGGAGAATGCATGACGAGAGCGTTACGAAAAGTTGGTGAAAATAGAAAGAGAGAGAGAGAGAGAGTTAATTATCGGATATTACTACAGGGGCAAGAGAGGGAGGTGCGAGCACACATTTACGGTCCAGTAGGCTCTGAAGAATTAGGGAAAAACTACTATGCGTTGCTACTAATTTGAGCAGGAGATTTCAAAGTTAATTTTGCGCCCAAAGATGGATAACTCTTGGTAATCTTTCTACTAGATACATTGAAACTACAAATGAATAATAACCGAAATGAGTCTACCACATGACATGGAACAACAATCGATGCAGTTTTCTCTAGATATCTTTCTAATTTTCATTCAAAAATATATGTTTTCTCATTTTTCACACAACAAGCTTATTGTTTCGGTCTTACAACCAGCCACGGTAATTATTGATGTATTCGATATTGAAAATAATATTATAAAATAGAACAATGTTTATTTACATTAAAATTTTATTTTCTATCATTAATTTAGGAAATGTTTGAAAACATTCTCAAACTGCAGTTTGAGTAGAGCCAAAAAGATGATAGCACAGCCAGCTCTCGAAAGAGCTCGCATGTAATAAATTAGAAAGCTTCAAATCCTATTTGCGACATATTTTGATAATAACGAAAGCTAAAGATGTTTTACTTCAGTTGTGTGGTCTGAAACACACAATTTTTTTTTGTTTTGAGGGTTGGTGTTCGTCGGGCCACCGCTGGTTAATGTAAAAACAGATTCTAACTATTGTTTGAAGGTGGTTGACAATGTTTCATGGTGAATTTCATAGTTCGGGATTCTATTGTCTAATATGATTCTACTATAATTCAAAATCTATGAAAGAACTAATAAAATTAGAATGAATAGTTGAAATATCAATTATATCAGGCAATAAAGGGTCAAATGAGAGTACATGAGACAAATAAATCAATTAGAAACGGAAATGAGCACAGAGTAAAAAAATGAAAAATAATAAAAATAAGAAAACAAATACAAATTAAATGAAAGAGATCTCAAACCAAGTTACTTCAAGACGTTTCCATTGTTAGTATCCACAATCTTCTTCGAGTGGTGATTAGACTATTCCTTCAAGAGATGACTATTTATGAGTCATTCGAGTGGCTTCACCTATTCCCTCTCTCTCCGCTTCACCGGTTCAGCAGGAATTGACCGTTTGGATGCTACGGACAGTGTTTCCGGATCTGAAGCAGGTTCTGATGTTGTACTTGGACCCAATTCTTCTTATCCTTTTCGACGATCCTCTGATGTAGGGAAGTGCAAGTACTGCTCTTCCTTGCTGTTTTTTAGTCAAAGTCTGTTCCACCATCACTTTGGAGTAACCATTCCATTGAAAACATTTTTTGATGATGCCTAGTTCCTTCGTGAGACTTTCCTTCGTATTACAGAGCCCAAAGGCACCATCCACTAGAGTTTTGATGATTCCCCTTTTGGTAGACTGATGGTGGTTGTTCGTGATTCAGATACTGTCCTGTGCGAGTGAGTTTTCGATATACAGATGTTCCCCACTTAGTGTCGGTCCTCTTCACCGATACGTCTAAGAAGGGCAATTTGTTGTGGACTTCCTTCTTCATTGTGGAGGTGATGGACGGTTTTACACTGTTGATGCGCTTCAGAAAAGTGTCTAGTTCTGTATTCCCATGGTTCCATACTATGAAGGTGTCGTCAATGTATCTCAAGCAGATTCGGGGTTTCATGTGGGTTTCTTCAATGGCCCCAGAGTTTCAAACTACTTCGGCGGGGCACCGAAAACCAAACATATCGAATATTTTCATAACACATGTTTTCTGAAAAAAATGCAAAAACACGTCGATTTTTAATCCAAGGGAGACATCTTTCTATCATAACCTCAACTGTCATACCTCTCCCCCCGCCCCTCGGTCACTATCACCCAAACAGTTTGAATAATGAAAGTAGTAACTGTAACACATCATTAAAAAGGTAATTCGGCCATGTCAATTTTCGTTACCAAACTTTCTATTTTGGCGTCCTCTTGTGGAAAAAGAACTTTTCCCTATTCCAAATTATGATACTTCATTTGCAAGCTAATTTGACATGAATTCGGTGACAATGCATTATGGAATTCTTCGGAGGGAAAAAACAGTGGCGGACATGATTTGCAATTATGGTCCGATTTGATTCCAAATTGATAGGTGGTTTTCATATCGTGTCTCCAAGAAGGCAGACAATTTTTGTAATTATGGTCTGATTCGAATCAAAATTAGTAAGTGGGGAGTTACAGGGTCGGAAATTATGATTTTTTTTGTCGATGCAAAAAACAAGATGGCCGGCAAAATTTGTAATTATGGTTCGATTCGATCCGGCACCTAAAACGAATTCTCCAAAACACATGTGTTGTGACAATAATGCAGAAACACGTCGATTTTAAATCCAAGGTGGACATCTTCCTGTCGTAATCTCAACTGTTATAACTTTCTTCCCACCCCTTGGTCAAATTGAATAGGGAAAGTACTGAGTATGACACAGCAGGTTTGTTCTGGTTCTATGAAATTTAGGTTCTAGGACGTCAGGATCGTGCGCAGTTGATATAAAGCGTTCTGGTTTATTGAGGATAAGTTCGGATTAATGAATCCTCTGTTCTGGTTTCGATTGCGAAATAATCCTAAACTGTCTTGAACCGTCCCGAATCGTTCTTACTCTAGACTCTAGAGGCTGAACTGTTGAGAACTGTTCCCGTTGCTCATGTGCATTCATGTGGAAATTTGTTTGGGATATTTTCTAGGATGTTTTTTTATTTATTTGATTTAAATAATTGATGATTGAGGTTAGATAACATTTGAAGTGACTACAAGGATACGCTACATAATAAAATGGACATGATTAACAGTATTTTCTCGTCTTCATCTCTTCATATATACGATAGATGGCACAGTGGTCTCCTCAAAATGCGTTCTGGTTTAACCAAGTGTCCGTGACCATTTCGGACTCTTTGAGATTTTTTGTTTGTACGCATCATGTCTTGCGCAGTTTCAGATGTTAGAACCAGAACAAACCTAGGCATTGAAAACGTAATTCCGTACGGAATTGAGACATGTGAGTGTTCGTTACCTAACTTTTCATTTTGGCTCCCTATTGCGGGAAAGACAACTGATTCGTATTCCAACTTATGATATTGTATTTGAAAGGTGATGCGAACAATTCACAAGAAAAGAACAAAAATTGAAAAAAAATAACATTGCATGAACTTGAAAATTGGAAAATTGTGCATAAATTCAACTAAGATCAATCCAAACTACAATAATTCACAGTAGATGCTCGAAGTAATAATAATAATCGCTTTCCGAATCGAAAGTACGAAATCCCGGCCTTGGGGTTCGGAAAATTGAACGGCGTGTACACAAGATGGAGGCTAAGATCACTAGTGAGGCGAGCGAGAAGTATCGCGGAAAACCTTAGGTTCCGCGAGAAACCTTCTCGCTTATTCCAAGAGCCTCCACGTGTTGTGGATAATCCGCCGACCGCTGATCAGGTGGAATCCTTCTGGAAGGATATCTATGAACACCGCAGCCATTCAATTTAGACACTCCAGCCCTAGCGCAGTTCGAAGCTTTCAACATAGAGCTTCGACAGCCTGAGCTCAATGAATTGCGCAACCCGATAACCCCGGCCCAGATGGTCTGAACACTTTTTGGTGGAAAAAACTACCAAGTACTCACCGCCATCTGGCAAAAGTTTTCAACTCATGGCTGGACGGAGAGCAGCCGATTCCGGATTGGTTTGTCGAGGGGCGAACCGTTCTTATCCCCAAAAGCGGAGATTTGTCGATTTCTAAGAATTACTTACCGATAACATGCTTGGATTTGTGTTATAAGTTGTTTACAAGCAACTTATACACACGAATACTCACCGCAGTTGACCGAGTGTTCGAACGGATATATGAGCAGAGAGGGTCGAAGAGAGGAGTCGCTGGATGTAAAGAGAACCTGCTCATCGATAGATGTGCAACGCAGGACTCGATACAATATAAGCGTAACCTCTCTATGTCCTGGATCGATTACCGTTAGACATTTGATACAATTTCGCATGAGCTCATCTTGCATTTGCTCAGATGCCTTGCGGTACCCGACAACATAGTGAGATGCATTGAACAACTGATACCACTTTGGTGAACTCGCTTCACTATAACATCTGGTCAAGCAAGCATCTCACTATTGCCCTTATCCGTTGCGCTCAGAAATACTCGAGGAAAACCCGGAAACCGGAGGCACAAGGTCACCCATCTGTTTTATATGGATGATCTTGAACTTTATTCCCCTGGATAGAAGGATCTCCATCAGTCCTTGAGGGTGGTGGAAGAGTACACGCATGCTATCGGTATGAAATTCGGGATAGACAAATGTGCAATGGTCCATCTCAAAAGAGGACGATGCGGGGACTACGGAGAGGATGTGCAGCTCGTAGATGGAAGCATCCTACATCATCTGGATGCAGGAGAGACGTGGGTGGAACAACGCCACTCTCAAGAGGTAACAGCAGTGAAAAACTCTCTCCGCGGCAAGTATCAGCACAAACTTCGACAGATCTGGTCATCGGAACTGTCGGGGAAGACCAAAGTTGCTGCAACAAATATGCTTGCCGTTCCAATCTTACTCTACTCGTTTGGAGTAGTGAAGTGGACTCGGGAGGAGCTGTATCAACTCGACGTAAAGACCCGAAAAATGATGCATCTCTATAAAAGTTTGCATCCCAAATCGTCCGTTCCACGGTTGTACTTCCCCCGACAACAGGGAGGTCGTGGACTTTTGAGTTTGGAGTGTCTACATGACAGAATGGTACTGGATACAGCCTGTAAAGTCGTCAGGAGTTCGGATCCCCTTCTCTGCATGGTCCGTGACCATGAGAGAGCAGGAATTGGAGCATTCCTCCTTAGGGCAGCTGCCCGAGCAGCTGATGAACTTCTGTATAGTTTTCGACTCTGAACGAGGTGACCACAACTCTGTCACCGAGTTGGAATCCGTTCAGCAAAAAGCTCAGGTAAAAGCCGCAGAAATCACCTCACTTTTGCGGAGACACAAGAAAAAGCCAATGCATGGGGTCTTCTTCAATAACATTGTGGACCTTGGGTTATCCTTGGCCTGACGTTCGCTTTTTTCAGGTCGAGTGGGCTGAAGTCGAAAACTGAGGGGTTCATCATGGCTTGCCAGGATGGTGTCTTCGACACCTTAGTCTACCGCAGTCGCGTGATGGGTATAGAGTTTCCTGACACAATCCAGTGATTGTCATTGTGGTATCATCTGCAAACATAGTTATGTGGCAATTGTTAACATGTTCTGAGAGATCATTAACAAATACCACAAAAAGTAAAGGTCCCAGTACTGATCCCTGAGGAACTCCTAATGTCACATCATATTCCTTGGACACAATATTGTTATATTTGACTGTCAAATGCCGACCACTCATATAAGATTTTATCCAAGTCAGTATGTTATGTGGAAACCCAAGCCTCTCCAACTTTATATATAGAATATCTGATGTAACAGTGTCAAATGCCAGTGACAGATAAAAAAAAACTAATTACGAAACTATTGGCATCAACTTCGGAGTATATGTTATTGAGATAATCATAGGCAGCGGTTTCTATGGAACGATTTTTCCTAAATCCATGTTGATTATTATATAGTATATTATTTGACTCTAAATAATTCACTATTCTAGTAACCACCACTTTTTCATACAATTTCGAAAGAGAAAAAAGTGATGAAGTTTGTCGGTAGTTATTCAGGTCATTTCTATTTCCTTTTTTAAAAAGAGGAATGACTAAGGCTTTCTTGAACTCTTCTGGAAAGTAGCCCTAGCATGTAGGATTGATTCATTAGATAAATGAGAGGAGATACAATAAGGTCAAATATTTCTTTAACAACTGGTATTGACATGTCATCTGATTCACTCGAATTTTTATTTGTCATTAATTTCAATGCAGCATGAAGTTCAGCTTCAGTAATCGGTCCATTCTCAAATGATTGTACAATATTAACATTCGTACTGGTTGTACAAGGTAATGTTAGATTTTTACCTAAGTGTGTGCAAATAGCCGTTTTACCAAAATTTGCAAAATGATGGGCAAATAGGTCTGCTACAGCAGAAGGGTGTTTAACCACAACTGATTCATGATGGATAGTGATAACATTATCAGCATAACACTTTCTTTTTCTTCCCAACTCGTTGTTTACTATATTTCACGTTTCTTTAGTTTTGTTACTGGCATTGTCAATTTTAGTGGAAAAGTACCTAAGTAGCCTTTTTTTGCTTAACGTTATTATTGTGTTGTTTCAGTCTAGATTTGTATACAGCCATATTACTAGGGTCAACTTCTTGATCAGTTGTAATTAGATGAAACATATCTCTTAGATATTTTCCTTCCTGTGCAATGTCGTCAGAAACCCAGTTATTATTAATACCCTTGTTTACAACAGTTTTTATTTTGGGATATGAGACATCGAAACACCAAGAGAGGGACTCTAAAGTAAAAGAGAATCCATCATCAATCATATAACGTTGGAAACCATATTGTAGTACTGAGTCTAGTTCTTAATTCATTAATGCTGCCAAATATTCAACCCAAACGTTTAACTTTTGTGAGTATTGCGTATGTACTTGATGAAACACTCTTGGATTGCAATGTGACCAGTACTGACCATTATGTCGATTGACAATCCCATTGAGATAAAAACAAATGTTGAAAACGAAATTTGGATCTTGTATATCACGTTCTCTCATGATTTCATAAAATTGTATGCGACGATCAAAGTTGTCTTCGTTAAGTTCCTTAACCAGTCTAATTTTATAAGGATGGAATCTGTGAGTTTTCAAAATTCGCCCGACGGTATGCACAAACCACTTTAAAGTAAGTAGTTTGTGACGGTACGTCGACTTCAGATAATTCGGCAAGTTTTCGAGTACCAAGAGTTGGATCCGCAGCAACCTGTCCTAAAACAGCGACCTCCGAAACTTCGTTTTCTACTGGGTTTTCAGTTTGGCGTGTTTTATTCGCCAAAGATCCCATATTTCGAAATTTTGAAATTAGTTCCAGAACGTATTCACGATTTACGTTTTTGTTTGGGTGTTGCTCATTGAAAATTCCACTGGCTGTTTTGGCACATTCATTATTTTTTAACAATATTCAATTATTACTACCTTATTCTGAATAGAATGAAACATTTTTATATTAGTTNGTAATTCAATATTAATATGTTCGATAGTAGTTCTTCCAGTTTGTATCTGAAAAAAATGTTTGTCAACGGTCTACACATCTTTGTGAAGTGTTTATCTTGGAGGTAATTACTTCTTTCTGAAAGTTTTGATTTAAAGATGTGGTAGTAGAATGCCAAAAAGGTTTTTCTAAATTTATAACTGAAGATGTGTTAAATAAATTCCAGCCAGCCATGGTACCCATGTTGCTTCCATAGCATCCGCATACTTTCCAGATTGTCCTGAGCAAAATGGAGTGGCTCCAGGTGCTCAGATAGTTTCGTTAACGATAGGTGACGGTCGATTAAGATCCATGGAAACTGGCACGGCTCTCACAAGGGCAATGATCAAAATAACTGAATTGAAAAAAACTGTAAATGTACACGTTATAAATATGAGCTATGGAGAACACGCTCATTGGGTTGATGCAGGGTATGTATCAGTATCAAATATATAACGTAATTTAACTTGGAGTTTATAGGAGAGTCGGTGATTTAGTGAATGAAATTGTTAATAAATATGGAATTGTATGGGTTTCTTCAGCCGGTAACAATGGTCCAGCTTTGGGTACAATAAGTACGCCTTCTGATGTTATTAATGAACCTATCATAAGTATAGGAGCATATGTATCGCCAGAAATGATGATTGCAGAATACGCTATGAGACAAAAATTACCAGGTAAACAGTCCAACTTCACTTAATGTTAATGTGAAATTTTTCGAATGTAAAGTTGTATCGAAAGATAGGTATTTTGATTTCACGCTGTGCCTTGGTAAGGTGAAAGATCAACTAATGTTGATAAACTTCCGTATAATATAACTATTTAGAAAATATTTTACCACTAAATTTGTCAAAGTTCAAAAGGTGAACATACGTTGAAATTTGATATTGTTCGATTACTGATAGTTTATGTTCCTTTATAGGAATTTGAGTATTATTAATATGCTCAAAGTTACTCTGATAATCATACCCAGAAGGTGAAAATAGAAAGTGCTATATTGGTTGGTATAAAACACACATACATATTCATAAACAAATTAACATTCATATATATGTACATACACACTATATAGAATAGAATATAATTTATTGCATCCATGAACAGATTTACTTAGTAATCAATGAAAAACTTACTGAGTTATGAAATGAACTGTGAGGAATGTATACAACAAATTAAAATTGAGACAAACAAAGAAAACACACAAGTAGTCTAGAAGGGAGTCTTTTAATGTAATTATGAAATCACCTGTATTATAAAGACACCTTTTACTTATCTCTAATCTATTCACTGGAGGTACAATGTTGTGCAAATTCCTTGTACTATAGGAATAAATATCTGAGTGTCGTTTGAGTGCTTGTACATTTCTTTTTACATATAAAATATTCTCATAAATAATTTGTGAGAACCACGTCATTAATCGGAGATTTTGAAACAAAGGCCTGTAATGTTGATGTCTGGATTTTGCCACATTACGTCAACTGCTTTCTTTAATATGAATACTCTTTGAAGATGAGTTACTACTGACAAGAAACTGACACACATAAGCACTGAAACAAAAGGTTTTTATTATACCAATACATAGGCGTAGTAAGTCAAATTTTATTCCAAAGGTACGAATGTCGTCAAATAACTCCAGAAATGCTCAAAAAAATCAGACTGCGTTTTGAGAATAACTTATACTCATTTATGGCAGTTCAAGGCGAACACTTTGAGGATCTACTGTGAACTTTGAGCATCTACTGTGAATTGATGTAGTTTGGGATGATTGGATTTGAATTTATGCAAGGTTTTCCTTTTTTTTTTTCAAAAGCTTTTATTCGACTTGCTCCCGGGTAGTTAGTATGTAAATATGTGTAGGGCAAGTCTTGCAGCTGACTTTTGACCCACTTTTAGTTGTCCCATCAACTTGAACCGAGACTTGAACTTTGGTAGGTGTTCATCATTGCGATGACAATACATAATGGGAATTTTGTTGGAGAAAAAACAATAAAATGGCAGTTCCAGGATGACACATAAGATTTATAATTTTGCTCCGATTCGATTCAAAATTGGATTGTGGGGATTTTGGGTACAGATTTTCAGCATGACTAAAACGAATTGAATAAAATTGAATAAAAAGCTTTTAAATGCAATGAGAAGAAAAAGAAAAACTAACCACGAGTACAAAATAGGTATTCTTGCGCGGTAAAATTTTGATTCTGGTACGCACAGAATAACTTCTCTTTTGCGAATTTTCATATAAGCTTTCTATCAATTTAATTAAATCATAATTTCCGACCCTGAAAACCACCACTTATCAAATTTGAGTCAAATCAGACCATAACTGCAAATCTTGTCGGCCATCGTGGAGCCGCCATTTTGTTTTTTTCCTTAGAAAAATTCCATGATGCATTGTCACCGAATTTATGTCAAAATAGTTTGCAAATGAAGTATCATAATTTTTTTCCCGCAAGAGGGTGCCAAAATAAAAAGTTGGGTAGCGAGAATTGACATGGCCGAATTCCTTATGAAATTACCTTTTTATTGATGTGTCACACTTACTATTTTCCCTATTCAATTTTTTTTTTGGGTGATAATGACCGAGGGGTGGGGGGGGAGAGGTATGAAAGTTGAGGTTATGATAGATTAGATGTGAACAACTACTTTCAAACATATCAACATTGAATCATAAGGAAATCGCTTCTCTTTATTCAGTCTGTATTCCAAACATTCGTTATGGAATTGAAACAGATATATTTCATAGAAACGTTACTTTAATATATGAAAGAATATTGATAGAAATTTTCACAACTTACATGGAAAACTATCATCCCTAGGTAAACCTCTAGAAGTTCTGGGCCGAAAACACACTTGTGTAGCATTCCTGAGAATGATATCGTCTCATTCATTTCTATAACGAATGTTTGCTGTATAAACTGAATAGAAAGAAGTATTTCCGTGTAATTCAATATTAATATGTTCGATAGTAGTTCTTCCAGTTTGTATCTGAAAAAAATGTTTGTCAACGGTCTACACATCTTTGTGAAGTGTTT
>NW_019294492.1:5468-23167 GCF_000500325.1 Leptinotarsa decemlineata | reverse complement strand
TGATCACTTGGTGATCGAAACACGTGCCGAGGTGTTAAAATAACGGTTTGGTGATCAAGAGGAAGATCAAACCTAACCTTGCTTTTGAAGATGATCGTTATTTCAACATCACGACATCTTCAAGAGAAAGATCAAGATTGATCTTTCTCTTGATCACCAAACCGTTATTTTAACACCTCGGCACGTGTTTCGATCACCAAGTGATCAAGAGGAAGATCAAACTTGATCTTCCTCTTGAAGATGATTGTTATTTTAACACCTCGATCACTTGGTCACAGTGATCACAGAACCGGAATTTGTTTTTGGTCCATCTGTGAACCAATAACTATCTGCTCTTAATATTTCCTCTGCATTAAATTGATTTGTGCAATTGGCAATGTACACAAATCTGTAAGCAGTCCATCTAGCCTCTTTCCATGGCCGCTGAAGGTGTGGTACGGATGGCACCACTAATTGCCAGACAAGCCTGTCTCTGTAAGTCAGAGTGCTTCGCTTGGGCCGTTTTCTGTGAAGCTTTCGGCCATCAGGCAATTGCACCATAAGTGATCATTGGTCTAACAATCAGCACATTATCCAATGGATTTGTTTGGGACCTAAACCCCAAGATTTACCACAAATCCTTCGACATGTCCATAGAGACAGTCTGGCTTTGTGTAAAACTTTTTCCAAGTGGGCGTTCCAGGCGAGTCTTTTATCAAGGATAATGCCAATATATTTTATTTCCGTTCCAAATAGAATGACCTCACCATTGAGGGAAAGTGGCGTTAGATCGTGGTGAAGGGGATTAACACAGTTTTATGCTCCTTCTATATCAAGAAATACAGCAGTTTTTTCAGCCGAATGGGACACCCACACCTCAGAGATTTGTCAGCTTTTGGTGACTTGTTCATTCAGAAATAGGTAGGAGGATGTGACCCTATTTGGTGGTCTCTGACTTGATTCCTCTTGACTATCATCTGTAGGCTGTTTGAAAAATGATATTTATATGCAGCGCTATGTTTATGTGAATAGCTTGCAACGGAGAGTACTATGCTGAAAAATATTAGAGAAGTTCAAAGAGTTGTGGTCCGATTAACTCGTTTGCAGCGCCCCCGCTTCAAAAGACAGCAACTTCCTTGCCTACTAGCTCAAGGTGACCAGGAATTCAAACCAAAAATAGTTGGGGAAGGTACAGTTTTTCAGGTAACATGTTGAACACCAGGAGTTCAATCACTGGTGAGAAACAAAAGCTGTGAATGGTCTAATTTTCCTCAAAAGATCCTCAGAGATGAACTGCTTGAGCTGGCATTTCTGACGCTAGGTCCTTCATTGGTAGGTGACAATTTAATTGAAAACATAACTCAGTGCGTCAATATTTCGTTAATGACTTGTACGAACATTAACAACTGAATGGCCAGCACAGTCACCTGATTTATTACCACTTGATTTCAGTTGAAAACTTTTCGAAAGTCAACTATACCAACTACAGAGCATGATCTCGATTATAAAATTTCTATGTACATAAATCGCAAATTTATTGAATGATTTTATGAAATTCCATAAACTATGTGTTGGCAGCCCTGGAAACGAAGGTATTAATTTAAAGTTCCGGGGATCGAAGGAGACTTTCAGTGACAAAAGCGTTGTTGATATATTTTACGCAGTTCAGTTGGTAAATATTTTCGAATAAAATTGTCAAAAAGGTATTGCAGTCTTACAGTTTAACCCAGTTTTCACGAATATAAAACTATGCAATGATTATACTGAATAATAGTGTGTCAGTAAACACGTTTTTTAATTGCACTCATTATAAGCTAGAATTTCTCGTTCTCTTTTCCTGTTCTGACTTCTGATCGTTTTGGTTTTGTAATTATTATTCGATAGAAAAAACTAGTAACAGGCGGTACTCAGTTTCAAATTCAAGTACGTCCTCGTATAATTGAAATATAATAGCCGTGGTAAGGTTACTTAACAGGTGATTTATTTTTACCACGCAGCAGAACCATGCTGAGATCATCTTCAGACTGGTTTCGATGTGTTACCTCCCATCAGTGCAGGGAAGATCCGACCCCAACAGCAAAGTGTCTAGGACTTGAAATATTTCAACAGCCCCATATCGTGAACAGAACCCCAAGTGGGGAAGAAACATCCCATGTATCAATATTTTAACAGAGATGTCTGCGAGAGGAACCTCTGTGATATAAAAAAATGCAAATTATTTTCTAAATTCGGCTATATCTGTAATAAAGGGCAGTAGTATTTTTATAAGTGGGTATAAGGAAAATCAGCAACGATGTTCAACTTATAATGAGTGTTTTTGCTGGTATTTTTTGGCAACACTGTTTTTGACAGATCACGCGTGAATCGTGTCTTGTGTCAATGTCAAACTTGTTCAGTTTGGTCTATAATTTAACCATGAATCGACCTACGAATGAACAACGCTTGCAAATTATTGAATTTTATTATCAAAATTCATGCTCGGTGAAGAAAGTGCATCGTGCATTTCTTCCGATTTATGGGCAGTTTCGTCAGCCTACTGAGGGAGCTATTCGGAATCTTGTGACTAAATTTCGAACCAGTTTTCATTATTGGACATTAAACCACCAACACGCATACGTAGACTGAGGACCGAAGAAAATATTGCGGCTGTATCCGCCAGTGTTCGTGATGACCGTGAAATGTCGATTCGTCGCCGTTCGCAGCAATTGGGCCTCTGTTACTCCACTACGTGGAAAATTTTGCGGAAGTATTTGGGTGTAAAACCTTATAAGCTACAGCTGGTGCAAGAATTGAAGCCACACGACCTCCCACAACGTCTAACATTTGGTGAATGGGCGCTGGCAAAGTTGGAGGAAGATCCACATTTTTATCGAAAAATTGTGTTCAGCAACGAGGCTCATTTCTGGTTGAACGAATACGTTAACAAGCAAAATTGCCACATTTGCAGTGAAGCCCAGCCACAAGCATTGCAAGAGCTACCGATGCATCCCAAAAAAGTCACTGTTTGGTGTGGATTATGGGTCGGTGGCATTATCGGGCCGTCCTTCTTCAAAGACGACAATGGCCGAAACGTTACTGTGAATGGCGAGCGCTACCGTGTGATGATTGACGACTTTTTGTTGCCCAAAATGAAAGAATTGGGGATGCCTGACATGTGGTTTCAACAAGACGGTGCCACATGCCACAAGGCACGCGAAACGATGGCCAATTAAGAGCCGCCTTCGGTGAACAGTTCATCTCTCGTTTGGGGCCCATCAATTGGCCGCCTAGATCGTGTGATTTAACGCCTATGGATTATTTCTTGTGGGGTCATGTTAAGGCTCATGTCTAAGGTATAAACCAGCAACGACTGCCGCTCTAGAAGCCAATATTGAAGCATTTATACGTGAAATACCGCTCGATATGTTAGAGAGAGTGTGTCAAAATTGGACCTTGCGCATGGGCCATCTAAAGCGACAAAATTTGCATGAAGTCATCTTCAAACATCAAGTTACATTGATCGTTCTATCCAATGAAGATTTCATCAATTTTTTCAAATTTTTGTGTTTTTTTGAAAATCAAATCCTATACCTCTTAAAAAATCACCTGTTATAAAATAAAACGGATGCTGCGGAAGGTTTTTGGCTCAAAACTTGTCTCTCTTACAAATATTTCGAAAAAATTAAGAAACGAAAACAGTTACAGTCCGCTTTCAACATCTGGAGAATAATGGAAACACTTTTGACACGTAATGACAAAAGCATTGACCGTCGATGCGTTTCGCTAAGCAAGTTAACATCATCAGGAGATTACTGAAACCATTGCCTTCGCCAACAAGGGTCATTAAATATATTCTTAGTACTAATTATTGTATTTTCGTTTTTAATTGTTACGTTAATGACTACTTGGTATGATTTCTCACATTTACTAGTTTTTTTACTTGTATGGAAAGCGCAATAAAACACAACGATATATGAAAACAGCTCACAGGGCTTTATTTTTGTTTTACCATTTCGCTCAGTTTCAATATGTCCGGTAGATGTCGCGTTGCGAATATTACAATATAAAATTGACCTAATTTTTTTAACAGACCCCGTATACCTAGAATAGTCGATATTACAGATTTCTTTTTTTCCTATAATACCACAAGCGCTCGCTTACTATTCAATTGTGACTTTTTGATAGGGACTGCATAAAATGGCATCTTTTTTGATTTTTTTTGTACCTTGGGAGCTGTCTGACTTGTCCATTTAATCCAAGTCTCCAGAAAACTCTGCAGTCTCTTGGACTTATTGCGTTCATTCTCTCATCTTCTCATGACACCCATTCCATCAGTCTCGTTCCCTGTACTAGTTTGTACAGGTTCCGTGTTAGATGTTCGTCATATTCTTCTGGACGTAATTTTGTACGTCCATATAATGCCTGCCTCCTGTGATTCAGTGCCTCACATTCTCATAAGATGTGTAGAGCTGTTTCTATCCCTTCGTTGCATAATCTGCAGCTGAGGTCTCCGTTGTACAGCCCCATTTCATTCAGGTGTTCTCTAAGCGGACAATGACCGGTTAGTAACCCTGTAATTATTTTGAGCCGATCCCTACTATATTTATTGAAGTAGTTCTTCGGTTTTCTTCTCGGACGGTTCCCTAATGAAGGTTCTACTGTGTTTGTTGCCAGGTTCTTTCGTCCAGTACTCTTCTTATTGGTCCATGTCCTAATCTGGTTTCGTATCAATGATTTTGGTACCCCCAGAGCTGGTTCAGGACCTATATATAAAGTTGATGATCCACGTCTAACGCATTCATCAGCTTTATCATTACCTGTGATTCCTGAATGCCCTGGCATGCAGTACAAAGTTAATTTTTTCCTGTTTGCAAGTTCATTCAGTTCTTCATGGCATTCCCAGACCAGTTTTGATGTCACCTTCAGGTTTGTCAGAGACCCTAGTGCGCTCTTGCTGTCTGTAAAAATATTGTTCCGCTCATTTCTTTGAGGTCTCAATTTAATAAGCCTTCCACACTGCAAGATAGCATACACTTCCGCCTGAAAGACGGATGTGTATAGTCTTAGCGGATAATTGGCGTGAAGTTATCCACAGATATCTGGCCACACATGCCGACGTAGAGGAAAATAAAATTCTGTGGTTGGAATACAAAATTATTAGCACCCGTACTAATATCTGTGGCTGGAAATACCTATTCACTATAGATTGAACGTGAAATTATTAAGACTATTTGGTGTAGATTGAGGCGTTGATAATCATTTTCTCATCAACAATACAGATTTAGGGAAAAATAAAATTGAAAATATTAGACTTACTTTCCAATACCCCATATAGAAATGANTAACAAGAAAACTGTTATCACCAAGTTAATCTTCTCAAGAAACTATGGAAGTTGTGTGATTTTGATGGACGCACATCATCGGATATCATTTCTATATGGGGTATTGGAAAGTAAGTCTAATATTTTCAATTTCATTTTTCCCTTAATCTGTATTGTTGATGAGAAAAGGATTATCAACGCCAAAATCTACTCAAGACTCTATAAAAATGTTAAACACCAAATATTCTCAATAATTTCACGTTCAACCTATAGTGAATAGGTATTTCCAGCCACAGATATTAGTACGGGTGCTAATAATTTTGTAACCCAACCACAGATTTTTATTTTCCTCTACGTCGGCATGTGTGACCAGAAATCTGTGGATAACTTCACGCCAATTAGCGGATAGCTGTAGTTTAGATTTCTATCCGCTCGATATATTCCAGCTCCCGTTCCATGTTTGGTCTTCGATCCACCTGCATACCAGGTGTTTTTTCCAAACATCATTTCGAGATGACTAATGGTCTTCCACTCTGCACGGCTTATGATTTTGGCCGTGAAGTTTGTGTTAATTAAATGAATACTTTTTCAAATGGATAAATACATGTAAAGTGAGTTCGAATTATATCAAGGAGGTTGCGTACAGCACCATCTGTCCGCGAATAGATCAAACAAACAAACATACATATATCAGATGAAGCTAATAAAAGCGTGATAGAAACGTTACGGTGATCAGCTAATAAACTCCGGACTCTATTTGCCCGGACTATAAATACCAAACGAAATTAATGACGGACTGACCTTGCGTTAGCGAATCAGCCTTGTCTTTGCTCACTGTTTTCGCGCCTTCTCTCAACAGCGAGGCCACGATGGCTCCCATGCGCGGAAACAGAATGCCTGAATTGAAAAACAGTCGCTGATTCACCACAGCTCTGGCTTCCGGGTTGGAGGGGTACAGGGAGTCGTCCTTGCCGTATTTTTCCGTCTGGAAAACAAATGAGAAAGGATTTAATGCACAAATTACAGAATCGCAACACTTTTCGTTTTGATTGACTTCATAAAAGTCCAAAGGCATCAAATCTGGTGATTTCGGTGGCGAATATATAAATACTAGCGATCCTCCCAGGCTTCGCACGGGTGCAATGCCGATTCTAAATAATAATTCACCCACGAGAAATTCATGGACACGGAGAGATGATGATGAAAAGGTAACTTCGTTTCATAAACGCGCCTTTTTCCCAGCGGCTGGCTCCCCAGTTGGAATATTCAAAAATCCTTTCTTATTGCACATCTACAACATAAAACGAACCTACAGTCGAAATTTCAGTCTTCGAAAATATAGTGGGACTGAGAAACAGTGATAAAAAGGTAATTTTCATATGTAAATGCCCCCTTTTAACCCCAGTGGAGAGCCCCAGTTAAAATATTTGAAAATGATTTTTTTTGCACACCTAAAACATAAAACGAACCTACAAACAAAATTTCACCCTCCGAAAATATAGTGGTACTAAGAAACAGTGATAAAATGGTAATTTTCATATGTAAATGCGCCCCTTTTATCCCCAGGGCGATCCCCAGTTGGAATATTAGAAAATCCTTTCTTTTTGCACATCTACAACATAAAACGAACCTACATACAAAATTTTACCCTCTGAAAATATAGTGGTACTGAGAAACAGTGATAAAAAGGTAATTTTCATATGAAAATGCGCCCCTTTTATCCCCAGGGCGATCCCCAGTTGGAATATTAGAAAATCCTTTCTTTTTGCACATCTACAACATAAAACGAACCTACATACAAAATTTTACCCTCTGAAAATATAGTGGTACTGAGAAACAGTGATAAAAAGGTAATTTTCATTTGTAAATGCCCCCCTTTAATCTCCAGTGGAGAGCCCCACTTGGAATATTTGAAAAAAAAATCTTTTTGCACCCCTTCAACATAAAACGAACCTACAGTCGAAATTTAAGTCATCGAAAATATAGTGGTACTGAGATACAGTGATAAAAATGTTTTTTTCATATGTAAATGCTCCCCTTTTAACCCCAGTGGAGAGCCCCAGTTGGAATATTTGAAAATCATTTCTTTTTGCACACCTAAAACATAAAACGAACCTACAAACAAAATTTCACCCTCTGAAAATATAGTGATACTGAGAAACAGTGATAAAAAGGATATTTTCATTTGTAAATGCGCCCCTTTCATCCCCAGGGGGATTCTCAGTTGGAATATTAGAAAATCCTTTCTTTTTGCACGTCTACAACATAAAACGAACCTACATACAAAATTTTACCCTCTGAAAATATAGTGGTACTGAAAAACAGTGATAAAAAGTTAACTTTCATATGTAAATGCGCCCCTTTTATCTCCAGGGCGATCCCCAGTTGAAATTTTGCGCATTCAAATGTGCAAAACTCTGTAAAGAGATCATTTTGAACCTAATTGATTTTTTTCTTGGTATTGTTTGTACAAAGTGCCAACGAGCTAATCTCTCCTAAAAAATATACCGTTTTCAATTCAATCAAAATGACATTCGTTTATCAATAGATTGTTGGGTGACGCTAATCGAGGGCGGCTGAGCATCTCCGCCCACCAAACAACTAGATTATCAATATAAAAATACACCTCACCAGAATTGAATGAAACACCAACCTACCAGATAAATATTTATCGCCGCGCTATCCCAAATAGCGAAATCCCCGTCTTCCAGCGTGGGGACCGTATGAAAGGGGTTCATCTTTAAATACTCCGGCTTCATGTGGTCCTGCTCCATCAGATTCACGGGCACCAGCTCCACGTCCACTCCAAGGGCTCTAATGGCCAACAAACTAGCCCTAACGGCGGGACTCAGGTCGGCGGAGTATAATTTCGGTGTCATTTTCAAAGTAGGCCGTGGAACGATTGACGCGCGGTTAGGTACGCTTTCGCTTGTCTCACCGGAACAACTGAACCTTGATGGCAGAGCTAACTGGTTTTTATGGAGATATCATTGGGTCGGTTTTGCCAGTCATTCCGCCTTGGGTGTTGTTCAAAGTCGATTTTTAATGGTGAGCAGGTTGCGGAATTCTGATTTGGAAGTTGTTTTTAGTCATTTCTGATGGCCCAGTCTGGGACGGCGTTGATTCATCGGTGAGAAATTTGGTGGGATATACCGAAGTGGAATATTTACAGGGAGATTAGTTGAGGAGGGGTGGAATATTCGTGGAAACATTCGGGGGTAGTGTCGATGAAATGATATTGGGTTTCAAACATTTTAAAACAGCAAAATTCAAATTTCCTAGTGAAGAAATCTGAACACAAAAGTACGAAATTCAAAACGTGAAATAGGTGAAGTCCCTCGATAATCTGATCTTATATAAGAAAAAAGTGAATGAGAAAACTTAGGGTGGCAGCAATTCCTCGAGTATGACTCCTGCGCCGCCGAACGAAGCTTNGCGTTCCAGGCGAGTCTTTTATCAAGGATAATGCCAATATATTTTATTTCCGTTCCAAATAGAATGACCTCACCATTGAGGGAAAGTGGCGTTAGATCGTGGTGAAGGGGATTAACACAGTTTTGCTGGGGTTGACAGACATCTTCTCCCTCAGGCACCAACTGTAACAACGTCCAACGCGCTTTGGAGGATATTACAACCTACCCTTCCCGACGTGGACCTCGCCAGGATGACAAGAGATAGTATCCTACCTTGAGGGCAGACCTTGGTGACCCTGAACCTAATGGCCTCGCCTTGAAGAGTCGTAGTTGCAGTTCTGTTTACTAGCGTGGCATAGATTCAGCCAGTTATGGTCGATTCTATACCCTTCCTAGCTAGAGACAATCCTATAGATTTAGGTAGTGCATTGTCGAATGCTCCTTCTATATCAAGAAATACAGCAGTTTTTTCAGCCGAATGGGACACCCACAACTTAGAGATTTGTCAGCTTCTGGTGACTTGTTCATTCAGAAATAGGTAGGAGGACGTGACCCAATTTGGTGGTCTCTGACTTGATTCCTCTTGACTATCATCTGTAGGCTGTTTGAAAAATAATATTTATATGCAGCGCTATGCTTATGTGAACACCAGAAGTTCAATCACTGGTGAGAAACAAAAGCTGTGAATGTGGCAATATCAGGTCTAATTTTCCTCAAAAGATCCTCAGAGATGAACTGCTTGAGCTGTCACTTCTGACGGTAGGTCCTTTATTAGTAGGTGACAATTTAATTGAATACATAAGTCAGTGTGTCAATATTTCGTTAATGACTTGTACGAACAGTAACAGCTGAATGGCCAGCAGAGTCACCTGATTTATTACCATTTGATTTCAGTTGAAAGCTTTTCGAAAGTCAACTATACCAACTCAAAGCGCCCTCTCCAAATGACTTACTACAGAGCATAACCTCGATTATATAATTTTTATGTACCTAAATCGCAAATCTATTGAATGATTTTATCAAATTCTAGAAACTATGTGTTAACAGCCCTGGAAACGAAGATATTATTTTATAAGTCGGGGATCGAAGGAGACTTGTAGTGACAAAAGCGTTGTTGATATTTTTACGCAGTTCAGTTGGTAAATATTTTCGAATAAAGTTGTCAAAAAGGTATTGCAGTCTTACAGTTTAACCCAGTTTTTACGAATATAAAACTATGCAATGATTATACTGAATAATAGTGTGTCAGTAGACACGTTTTTTAATTGCACTCATTATAAGCTAGAATTTCTCGTTCTCTTTTCCTGTTCTGACTTCTGATCGTTTTGGTTTTGTAATTATTATTCGTCGGTGCCTAGTCGTCTGAAGATGGTCGTTGAGAAAATTCGAAACGTCGGCGAGTTGTTGATATTTCCCTATTCGTTATTTTTTCGTGAATCGACGCTAATAATGGCTATGAACGAATTGTAGGAATTTTTTCTCATTTTGTATTTGATAGTTGTTTGTTTTCTGCTTTCTCGGGGATAAATGGATGTATTGAAATAAAAAAAAACTGTTTTCATCAACTTGAAAAAAATGATCTTATATGAGACATACAGGGTGTAACATAAGTACATTAAAATATTCAAGTGACGTATTCCTGAGAAAATTTCAAGAAAAAAAGTATATATGAACTTGTGTTCGAAAATGCTTCGTTTCAGAGATACGGGGTCTTGAAATTGAATTTATTTGTTCGCTTTTTGAAAATAATTCTTGCAAAAAATAAGTTATTTGCACGAAATTCGGTATCCGGGTTTTTTTTTGACGTGGGAAATCATAATTTCGTATTAATGTAACATCTGGAGGGCGCTGCGTACGCTATCATTATTTATTTCAAATTGCCCTAACTTTTTTGCCATTAAACTTTTGGTACTTTTCATGAAAAAACCTAATTCCCACACCTTTTCCAAGTAAAACAGGTACACCTCCTCAACAACGCTGGAGGTGATCGTTTACGAAATATTTACAATTTTCTATACAGCGTACGCGGCGCCTTCTAGATGTTACATGAAAATTAATAAGAAATTATGATTTCCCACGTCAAAAAAACCCCGGGTACCGAATTTCGTGCAAATAACTTACTTTTTGCATTTTCAAAAAGCGAACAAAAAAATTCAATTTCAACACCCCGTATCTCCGAAACGAAGCACGTCAAATGTAACTTATAATTTGACATTCTTCAACGTAAAAATGCAACCCTTACCTTCAACCCTCTTTCTCATGAAATAGGCAAGCTACTTCCTGTTGTGTTCGGGTTATTTTATGCATTTCTGTTTATCTAACCATTTGTCAGACTTGAAGTTAACAGATTTCAAATTTAAATCAACATACTGACAACTGATGTTGCAACATACAAAACAGGTTGGGGGTTGTACCTGTCATTTGACGGGTATTGAAGTTAGGGGTAGCATTTTTTCCTTGGAGTGTGTCAAATTATATATTAAATTCGACGTGTTTCGGGATTTTGTTGAAATATGAACCGTAACCGAAATAATGAATTTATTTCATATGGCTTTTACACACTGTATAGATTCAAAATGGTACGTGGTACATGTTAACGAGCAAATATTGAAAGAAAACATTCACTGACGTCTTTCAATCTATGACGTACAATGAATGCGTCTTTAGATTACGGTTCATAGCCAAAACATACCTCAGATATCTGCAAAGCAACGGAAGGATTACACTCCAATTACTGCCGCTCGATTCAGAACATTTTACTGTCACTAGTTTTGGTATACAATCAACATAAAAACCAATTAAAAAAACAATTGAAATGCACCAACTACAGTCATTTATCGTATACCATTAGCGAACGTTGTATATAGTAGATAACCACTATTTTCCTCAGTTTCGATATTGGAACCGTCTCTGGTGATACTATAGACATTGAGCTTTCCCTAATGGATGAACAAGAAAATGTTGACGATTGGTGAGTTATCTATAAAAAGCTATTTTCATGTTCAAGCTGTTCAAAAAATAAGGTGATTCCTAATTTTTTTCAACAAATATTTATTTATTCATTAATTTTTATTCTCCCCCATCAAAGTAATCCCCCTTAGATATAATAAACTTGTAAATGCTCGAAGCAATTTCGATATTCACTTTTTGATACGTCCTTGAGCTCTCTTAGCGATTCGGTTTTTGATCCACTAAATGGTCGCAAAAGTCATCCTTTCGTGGTTCTCTTCAATCTTAGGAACAGGAAAAAGTCGGAAGTGGTTAAATCGGCGAAAACCCTATGTTCTCTATGCATATTCTGTTTCATGAACGTTGTGTCAAAGTTACCCTTGATCCGTGTAAATATTTCACAGATGGTGGATGTTACAACCCTGGTTGTTATAAGAACAAATGTTCCTGTAAACGTAGTCAATAATACGTCATAAAGTCACTATATCATAATCCCCACACCAAAGTACTGAAAATGATGTATACTTTCGCTACTCATTCATAGATGGCGGTACTCACCACCGTTCATTTGTAACTCAAACTGTATATTTTGTTTTCTAGGACACTAACCGCACTGATTGGAGTTTTTTTTTTTTTCAGTGGCAACTACCTCGTGCGCGTGCGTGCACAGGTGATGTCAAGGGATGACAGCTCGGGCGGATGGGTGCCCCTGGGCGGCGGGGGCCTCAGCAACGTGTCGGTACGGAAAAGGCCGCGACAGTGTTCCTCGACGACGGGCACAGGGGGAACCGCTTCCGACCTCAACGCCAAGCCGAAACACGACTACTTGATATACGGGAAGAGAATCAGCGACAATTCGGTAAGTTTCGACGTTCCTATTTCTTGTTTATTATTTTTGAAAGAGCGGAATCAGAGAGAAGCGAGGAAGAATGGAGAAGAGAATAGAGAAAGGGGAAGAGGTGGGAGAGGTGATGAAGGTATAGAGAGGGAACTTATATTATAAGTTATTGATAATTAAATGATTTGTTGCACATTACAAACACCAACTACCATTGTATCAAGTAATGTTTGTACTTGTGGCACGCCCCTGGTATATCAATAACAATAAATAGACATTTCTAGAAGAACCCCGTTTATTCGACTATATACTTCAACAATACCCTAGTTTTATTATCAAATCAAGTGCCATTCACGACATCATACTCTTAATGGCCGCCGCTAACTTGTCAACGCCTTCTTGGTTGCCTTCAAAGTAATATGGTAACTCTTGCAACCTCTCTATCCACTTGATTATGTTCGGGTATCTGTTGGTCGCCAAAGGAACGACAGTGTTCATACTAGTCACTGTTGAGACGACACTGAAGTCTGCCAGGGAAAGCTCTTCTCCAGCGACGTACGTGCTGTTTTCTAGGAGGGTTTCCAGCAAGGTGTACACTGCAAAAATCATCAACTATTTGTGAATTACCAGAGGTTACTGACGTAGCAGAATGTGTGCCAGTAATATAAAAAAAAATTATGGATACGATCATATATATCAGATTTGCAAAAGCACAACATTCTTCCATACTTCTAGACATGCGGTATATTCCACAGTTGAGTTGAAGTTTATGTGAGGCTCAATAGTACAACACATTTACATGCTACCAGACATAGGGTTCACTCCACAACTGAGTTGAGGTTTATATAGTGCTCAATAGCACAGCACACCTCTAAAGGTGGGGCTCAATAGCACAGCATATGTAGGGTTCAATAGCACGGCATGTGTAAGGCTCAATAGCACGACTTACTTCCATACTACGGACTTGAGGTTCACTTCACAATTAAGATGAGGTTTATGTGAGGTCCAATAGCACAAATAGTGCTCAATAGTACAGCACACCTCTAAATGTGGGGTTCAATAGCACAGCATATTAGGGCTCAATAGCACAACATGTGTAAGGCTCAGTAGCACGACTCACTTCCATACTACCAGACATGAGGTTCACTCCACAATTAAGTTTAGGTTTATGTAGTGCTCAATAGCACAGCACACCTCTAAATGTGGAGCTCAATAGCACAACATGTGTAAGGCTCAGTAGCACGACTTACTTCCATACTACCAGACTTGAGGTTCACTACACAATTAAGATGAGGTTTATGTGAGGCCCATTAGCACAAATAGTGCTCAATAGCACATCACAGCTCAATAGCACAGCATATGTAGGGCTCAATAGTACAGCATATGTAGGGCTCAATAGCACAACATGTGTAAGGCTCAGTAGCACGACTTACTTCCATACTACGGACTTGAGGTTCACTTCACAATTAAGATGAGGTTTATGTGAGGTCCAATAGCACAAATAGTGCTCAATAGCACAGCACACCTCCAAATGTGGGGTTCAATAGCACAGCATATGTAGGGCTCAATAGCACAACATGTGTAAGGCTCAGTAGCACGACTCACTCCCATACTACTAGACATGAGGTTCACTCCACAATTAAGTTTAGGTTTATGTAGTGCTCAATAGCACAGCACACCTCTAAATATGGAGCTCAATAGCAAAACATGTGTAAGGCTCAGTAGCACGACTTACTTCCATACTACCAGACTTGAGGTTCACTACACAATTAAGATGAGGTTTATGTGAGGCCCATTAGCACAAATAGTGCTCAGCACAGCATATGTAGGGCTCAATAGTACAGCATATGTAGGGCTCAATAGCACAACATGTGTAAGGCTCAGTAGCACGACTTACTTCCATACTACCAGGCTTGAGGTTCATTCCACAATTAAGATGAGGTTTATGTGAGGTCCAATATTACAACTCACTTCCATACTTCCAGATATGGGGTTCACAATTTAAAAAAATCTGTTTAAAATCGGTTTTTCCGTTAATCAGCTGTTGCCACCATACGAACGACAACTCTCAGAAGTTGAGAAACTAACGAGGTGTTACCTTTTAACGTGTGATTCCTAACATTCAGTTTATGTTTATGTAGGGATCAATAGCACAACATGTGTAGGGTTGAAAACACGACTCACTTCCATACTACCAGACATGAGGTTCACTTCACAATTAAGTTGATGTTTATATAGGCATATATGTAGGTCTCAAGAGTACAACTCATTTCCATACTTCCAGACATGGGGTTCACTCCACAATTGAGTTGAGGTTTATGTAGGGCTCAATAGCACAACATCTGTAGAGCTCAGTAGCACGACTCACTTCCATATTAACAGACATGAGGTTCACTTCATAATTTAGTTATGTTTATGTAGGGCTCAATAGCACAGCACACCTCTAAATATGGAGCTCAATAGCAAAACATGTGTAAGGCTCAGTAGCACGACTTACTTCCATACTACCAGACTTGAGGTTCACTACACAATTAAGATGAGGTTTATGTGAGGCCCATTAGCACAAATAGTGCTCAATAGCACATCACAGCTCAATAGCACAGCATATGTAGGGCTCAATAGTACAGCATATGTAGGGCTCAATAGCACAACATGTGTAAGGCTCAGTAGTACGACTTACTTCCATACTACCAGGCTTGAGGTTCATTCCACAATTAAGATGAGGTTTATGTGAGGTCCAATAGCACAAATAGTGCTCAATAGCACAGCACACCTCTAAATATAGGGCTCAATAGTACAGCATATGTAGGGCTAAATAGCACAACATGTCTAAGCCTCAGTAGCACGACTTACTTCCATACTACCAGGCTTGAGGTTCATTCCACAATTAAGATGAGGTTTATGTGAGGTCCAATAGTACAACTCACTTCCATACTCCCAGATATGGGGTCCACAATTTAAAAAAAAACTGTTTAAAATCGGTTTTTCCGTTAATCAGCTGTTGCCACCATACGAACGACAACTCTCTATCTGTAGAGCTCAGTAGCACGACTCACTTCCATATTAACAGACATGAGGTTCACTTCATAATTTAGTTATGTTTATGTAGGGCTCAATAGTATAACTCATTTCCATACTTCCAGACAGGAGATTCACTCCACAATTACGTTGAGGTTTATGTGAGGCTCAATAGTACAACTCATTTCCATACTTCCAGACATGAGGTTCACTCCACAATTGAGTTGAGGTTTATGTAGGGCTCAATAGCACAACATATGTAGTGCTCAGTAGCACGACTCACTTCCATACTAACAGACATGAGGTTCACTTCACAATTTAGTTATGTTTATGTAGGGCTCAATAGTACAACTCATTTCCATACCTGCAGACAGGAGGACTCCACAATTGAGTTGAGGTTTATGTAGGGCTCAATAGTACAACTCATTTCCATACTTCCATATGAGGTTCGCTCCACAATTGAGTTGAGGTTTATGTAGGGCTCAATAGCACAACTTCAACAAAAGTAGGACTATATAGCACATCAGGATTCTGGGGTTCTGATACGATATGATCGAAGGTTTGAGAAGTTAGCGCGTCAAGAGGCAGTATTTTTGTTTTAATGTAATATGGATTTGATAAGATATGAGCGAGTTATGAAATTCTTCGATTTTAAAGTTTATGTGCTGATGAACTGAACAACTTTCACAATCAGACGCATGGAACAGTATTGTTGGAAGGGGTATCAGGAAAAGATAAATGAAGAAACGCAATAAACCCAAGAAGCTGCCCTGTTTACTGTAGCCTTGGAGGAATTGGCTACGTCAAAAGGTTTCCAAGCAGCAACATGGATAATATATTATCGAATTATAAGATTATTGGAGCAGAAACAGGAACAAAGAACTACGCATGGAACAAAGAAAGAATAGATTTTAGGGTTTTGATGAGATTTGATCGAAGGCTTGTGGAGTTAGCGCGTCTAGAAAATTGAACAGGTCAAAGACCTCATGAGCAGCATTAGAAACTTTCGATACTGGTTTCTGAAACACACATATTTTACTCGATTTTATCCTTTCAAAAAGTTTTTAAGGGCTCCGTATTACAAAACAAACTCACCCTCCGTTATCCTAGCGATGAAGTCCTTGCTGATCGTCTTGGCTCCGGCAAAGAACGCCCGGATGACCTCGATGAACTTCGGGAACAGCGTCCCGCAGTCGAAGTACATCCTTTGGTTGATGATTGCCCTCTTTTCGACGTCTTTGGGATAGAGGGCGCCTCCGTCTGCATACTTGTCTGCCAAGTAGGCGATGATGGCGTGGCTGTCGTAGATGACGAAGTCGCCGTCTTCCAGGGTGGGAATGGTGTGCAGCGGGTTCAGCTTCAGGTATTCGGGGGTGAGGTGTTGCTTAGCAGCTGGGCTGACCTGAGTGGGTGGGGGAGAAACAATAGAAAATGATTAGTTTGGAGGATACCCGTTGCTGTCAGCTATGTTTCTGGTATAACTTTATTTAATGAAAAGAAAAATAGGGGAACCACTCGAAATGAGTAAATATATGCTCTCGAAATTTCAACTGAATAGATAGATAGATAAACATATACTTCATTGTCCAAGAAAATTAAATCTTATTGACAAAGCTTGTTAATAAACCATGTATACAGTGTGTAACAACGAAAACTTAACAAAGCCGTTTTTGAATATAAAAAGTAAGATTTTAAAAAAAGCTCGTACACGTCAATTTCTAATTAAAGGGGGACACCTTTCTGACTAATCGGATTTTTTGTAGTACACACCCCCTCGGAGGAGTGCGTCCGACGACCCTTATTTAGATAGGGAAAGTAGGTCGAGTGGAACCTTGTTTTAAAGGTCTTTCGAATACCTTTACAACTCTGTTAAAAGAAAATTTTCGTAATGACTAGTTTTCGAGATAATTTGAAATTAAAATTGCCATGTTATTAATACATTAGACAGACCATTCGGTAACTTGTATGCCTAAATAAAAAAAAAATCGAGCAAATAAAATCCCTTTTTTTAAATCAATACCTACTCCTCTTCTTCCAGTTTTCATTAGTACATCGTTCGATTGTTTTGTTTAAACGGGTCGTGTATTGTTATTTGTTTAAAAATGCCTTACACTACTGCTGAAAGGGTTTCAGTTATTGCTTTATTTTTTGGCAACGACCAAAATGCTAATAGAACATCAATTTTATTTAACGAGCAAAACC
>NW_019294491.1:0-25483 GCF_000500325.1 Leptinotarsa decemlineata | reverse complement strand
ATCATTTCTGTAGTCTCTGTCACTCTTATAAGAAATATGTTATTCTTCGATTGTCTAATGTAATTTACAAAAAATAACATTTACATTCTTTTCTATCAAAGCCCACTTAAACTGAAATTATAAAGTGAGTTCTCTATTGGATTTGTTATTCTGTTTGTAACCCCTATATTGGTAAATAAAATCACCTCAAATTAAATAAGATGAAATGAAATGAAGTTTTTGGAGATCAGCCTATCCTCCTAACACATTTTTTTCATTCAGTTGAGGAATTTCTCACCGCTTGTCAAAAATACTCTCTTCAAACTCTACAGCAGCATATTGCTTACAAATACATATTGCTTATAAATACAAATGACAAAAGCGAAACTAATCGCTGTCTCTTCATGAAGGATATTTGACGAAGAACAACACCTGCACGTTCAAAAATAACCAATATTTCCAAATAACATACTTCTAATCAACGAAATTAATGACTATATACATATCTTTAGAAAAAAGCAAGCAAAGTTGAGAAACAAATTTGTAGAGGATATATGAATTACTAATGGTTCCTTGATTTCGATTAAATCTCTCTGTGAAGTAATTAGAAAACCAAATTAAAGAAACCTTTGAAGTCCTTACTCTTCGGGAATATGATAACTTTTGAACTTTTATCCATTTCATGCTAATACCAGTGCACGTGTAGATTCACATACTTTTCTCGATATCGGTATATAAATATTCGAAATCCAAGAATACAAAAGCAGAAAATACGAATCAACATATGGCGATAGGATTTGAATGGAGAATAATGGTTCCTGGATTTTTATAAAGCTTTATTTTTATTGATTCATTTTTTATTTCTCAGTACTTCACTTTGTGGTTCCACTCTTATTTACTTCCAAATAATATCAGAGTAATATTATGTTGGGGCAATGAGGTTATATTTGTCCACTTTGAATTGGAAACAGTTGAAAAATATTCAATGATTCTTTGGCAATTTTGAGAACTTGACAGGCTTTAGTTACGTGACTTTCAGGCTGTCACTTGCTGAAATGGAAGCTCAAGTTAATAGTTTGTGAAATGTTATCTACGTCTAATTTAGATATAAAATATTCCACATGATTGAGAACTATGAAACATCCAACAAAAAAACTGGAACAATGAAATCTATCATTTTTTCCAGATGTACCTGTTTGATTTCGTGAAATCTGAGAGTATTTAGCAGGTTGGAGTCATCATGAGATAAACTAGATTGAGTCTAGCCTAGTCACTGAGATGAGAATAGTTTATCTCCTGATGACGACAATTCAGTTGATGCATAGTGCTTTGAAAATAATGTTGCAGTTCTGGTGTATCAGAGTAAAAGTTATAGTTATAGCTTTCAATTAATTGAGGTGGTTGAAATATCAGAAAATTTCGCTGTATTTAGGAAAGTGTATCATAATTTCATTAACTAACAAAAATTTAAAATATTTCATATGAGATATATTATTTTTCTCAGTTCCAAGGCTGAAAGATAAGGACAAAATCCTGAGCAGAGATGTGATAAAAATCAAGAGAAAGCGATTATCTAACTTGATAAAACTGATTGATACAATTGATTGTTTTATTTTTCACTGGAATAGACTTGAAATTTTGATATTGATAATTCAATTGAAGAGTTATATTATGTTTGTTCACAATATTTGTTCCATCATCTGAATTAGCTTTGGGAATGATAAAATGAGCATTAGTATTATTTTAAAAAGTTTTAAAAATGAAGTATCATCACTGAAAATTTTCATTGCTATTCCTTAGAAAACCTGTTCCGTGGAGTCCTTATCGTTAGAAATTTAATCTTGCCTTGTTCGAACGTACATTTTTTATATTACTGAAAATTTCGTACTCTACTGTGATTTTAGACAGCAAATACCAAAGAAAACTCTTCTCGAAATGAGTTTAAAAAATATTCCCTCCAGGTCCGGCAGAAAACCCTCACAAAAACATTGAAAAATTGATAACACGAACTCTACAGAAAATCGCATAAAGACAGGTGATTCTGATAGGTTCCTTATCTGATTTTTTACGTTTCCATTTACTTACTGTTAATACTTGAAATTTTTCAATCCAGAGAATTTTATTCATTGGACTGGTCAACACAAAGATTAATTATAATAGACGGCCTTTCTCTGCAATCTAAAATTTGATGAAACGGAAAGTGAAAATGAAACTTATTGTCATATTTATTAAACAACAAATAATGTGGAATAATTGGAAATTTTCACCCTAAATAAGCTTTCGAACTCCTTTCGAGTTTTGCGAATAGACTAGCTATAACCTATGCATTTTTTTTACATATTCATCTCTTCCGTATATTTTGAAGAGATATTTTTCTCTTACTCTCTCTTCATGACATTGTAAGTATTTCATTGGAGAAAATTTAACAAATACCGTGAAATCAGTGTATCAAAAAATTTCTGTACTGTATTTGAATATAATGACTTGACAGTTTTGAGTGAAAGATATAAGTCCAATGGAAGTTGACTGTTGATCAAACGGTATTGAAACTATCAGTCCATCTATTTCTATATTATTACCTATGCCTGCATTCGAAACTGAAATCTTCCGCAGATCTATTGAATATCATATCACTGGCTTTTCGGATATCTCCCTACCTGAAATTTTGGAAACTCTTTACTAATTACAGGTAACATCTATAAATTACATTAGATACTAAACTTTGATAGTTTATTTATGAAAATTTGCTCGTGTTCGAGTCATCCACGGATGGAGCCCAAGTTGAAATATTGGAAAATCCTTTCATTTTGCACATCAACAGCATAAAACGAACCTATATACAAAATTTGAGCCTCTGAAAATATAGCAGTACGGAGAAACAGTGATAAACAGGTAATTTTCATATGTAAACACACCCTTTTACCTCCACGGATGGAGCCCAAGTTGAAATATTGGAAAATCCTTCCATTTTGCACATCAACAGCATAAAACGAACCTACATACAAAATTTGAGCCTCTGGAAAATATAGCAGTACGGAGAAACAGTGATGAACAGGTAATTTTCATATGTAAACGCACCCTTTTACCTCCACAGGGGGAGCCCAAGTTTGAATATTGGAAAATCCTTTCATTTTGCACATCAACAACATAAAACGAACCTACATACAAAATTTGAGCCTCTGAAAATATAGCGGTACGGAAAAATAGTGATAAACAGGTAATTTTCATATGTAAACGCACCCTCTTACCTCCACGGATGGAGCCCAAGTTGGAATATTGGAAAATCCTTTCATTTTGCACATCAACAACATAAAACGAACCTACATACGAAATTTGAGCCTCTGAAAATATAGCGGTACGGAAAAATAGTGATGAAAAGGTAACTTTATTTTATGAAGTCCCCTGCGGCTTGCGACCCTTTTACCTCCACGGGGGAGCCCAAGTCGAAATATTGGAAAATCTTTTTATTTTGCATATCAACAACATAAAATGAACCTACATACAAAATTTGAGCATACTTTCGCATTTATAAGTATAGATGAAGAATTGGTTCACAAGAAGTAAGCAATTGATGGAACACCAGAAATGAACCTGAAATTGATGGAGAGTGTCTGTACGAACTGATACAGGAAACAAGATTGTTGAAACGGGTGTCATGAAAGAAAAATGGAATCAGCAAATGAGGTTGCAGTTTTCAAGAAATATAAATTAAACGGTTCTAAAGCAGCAACATTAATTCACTTGTTCACTAATTTAATATGATCTAAAATATAGATAGATTCATTACATTTATTATTTATAGAGAATAATACTGCCTGGACTAATGGGAGAAATTCAGGCGCTAATTTGGAAATGATCCAGAAAGACCCAAAACATTTTTTTCGATACAATGTACATAATTCAAGGTGAGGTTTTCATTTCCAATATAATTATTACCCAAAAAGCATCTGGAGAAATAGAATTATTAGAGATGCAAGAAGATCAATCTCTACAATTGAAATATAAGTCGACGTCGATTACGAAACTTCAAATTTTGGAAAATGGCTCGGACTATAAATGAAGGAGCTTGGCCACCCCTATATACCTTATCATATTTCAGGCTCCCAAATAAACGAACCAATTTACTCTTTCTTCTACCTCCAAAATATAACAACAAGTCTATTCTTTGATCAATTCCACTTAGGGAATTGTTTTTATTTTCATTATAAAAACTTTTTGAGTTATCTCGATTATTGAAGGTGACTCAATTTGAATAAAAGAACCACAAAGATTAAGAAACTTGTCGATTTTCAAGTGTTCCATTATCAGTAAAAAATCAAATCTGAAAACGAACAACTAGTCCAAGAACTCACGCAAGTACATACTCACGCACCAATACGCGTTACGGCGAAGATTCTTTCGTTATTTTCTACTTTACCAGTGTCTCTGACCGTAAATAAACCGAAAGAGATGATCATTATACTCTTCGTCTGAGAGATAACTCAACTATAATTACTGGATAAGATCGGGTTTCTAGACTCTTGAATGGAGCTCCTGTTTCGACAAAAAGGAGTATTCAACAGTTTTTGGAAAACTAAATCAAAACATACATGAAATAACTGTTAAATGTTTTTTTGCAAAGTGAAAGTAAAAATGTGAAAACTAGTATTCAGTTGGGTATATCCAATTACATTTTGTTTCCCTTACATGTCTTTGCATATCAATCAGTGGGAATAATAAAAAATCATAACGATATACCTGGTTTGGATCGAATCGAAACTATATATCATCAACAGAAAATCATTTTGTACTAATGAAGGTATGAATAATTCACTAGTCCGTTATTCTTTCAGTAACAGGAAGAATAATAAAAGTTTCATGAATTAAGATGACATTTTATTTGAAAAAAGACCCTGTTTTTTATCATTCCAAGTTGATTTCGTTCATAACTAGGAAAAACTTACATGTTCCCACGAGAAAAACACGGCTTTTCAGCCACACCAGAACCACGTTATTCCGATGTACTGTAAAACTGCCCTCAGATTTCCACTATACAGACAAGAAAACAACCCCGTGAAGCGCAAGCGCACTTGTTGCTCGTAGAAACTGACAAAAATGAGATCGATAGGACTCTGGCTCACCTAATGGTAATTATTTGAGCAACAAGTAGCTCATATTGGATTGTTTGGGATGTTGAAATTGAATCGATGGAAAAGTTTGATGAATTTCATTAAATGTCAGTTGCTCAATCAAACCACCCAGAATGAACTATATACATTTTCTTATCGCAATTTACGGGTTTAATGTTCCGTATACCGAAACGGTATTTATACAGCGAAATGAGCAGTAAACTTGTTTATGGTCTTTGGGATGGCAAATAAACATTTATTAGCCATTCTTCTCAAATCAGCATCTTGTTAACACGAGTATTGAACCATTCAATTTAATATGATAATTTTTTTTATTTAATTCAGGATCTTAGTTGATAAGCTTATTTTTTGTGACAAATGTTAGTTCAAATATCCATCTATCCATATAAAATATGATAAAACTGATCGTTACTTGATAAAAATCCTTAGTAACAAAATCCGAAGTCTTCATGATACATAGATAGAATATTACTGGAGTTTTTTCCAACACCAAATCGTTATTTTTAACACCTCGACAAGTGTTTCGATCACCAAGTGATCATCTTCAAAGAGGATGATTAAAACTAGAAACTAATGCGAGCTAACCCTATTTATGCTGTATAGGTATCCCATACAGGTGAACCATCCAGGTGTACCACCCATACAGGTATACCAACCTAAATTAATTTTAAAAATAAAACTTCAACATCCTGTATCTTGGAAACGAAGCGTTTCCGGACATTTATTTATTTGGACAATTCATATTAGAATATTGTGAGGAATCACCTCCTGAAGTTTGCCAAAGTACTTTTGAATCACCCTGTATAGTCAGAATAAAATTAGGCCTAGGACTGACCCTTGAGGAACTCCGCGTACAATTTTTCGAACATCAAAATGTTTTTGCTCAATGTTATTTTTTGACTTCTACCAGTATTATTGCTCTACTTTGATAGCTGAGCTCTTTATGTGCTTTCAGACACTTTCGTTTTTCATGGACTGATTTTTTTGGGTATCGTGATATTCTAGGAAAACCTTTGGTCAAAATCTACAGCCTTGATGAAAGGGTCTTCACTGTACAAATCTTTCGTAATGTAGAACATGAAAAGATGAAGCTGCACTCCTGCAACTGTAGTGCATCATTCAGCTTGAGCTAATCGGATCCATACAACACCAAAAAATAATTGACCATCTGAATCATTTTCAGCGATGAGGCCCATTTTGAAGGATTATAAGTTCTGTAACCTTATAATCCTGGGACGTTTTTTGTTAAGGTTCTTCCAACACGAACTTCCAAACTTTGACAATTGATAACGGCCATTTTGTTGAAGCTACATCTGTCAAATTAGTTGTCATTTATTTAGTCTGTTTTGCCAAATCACCATGGACGGATATAGCTTTCAACAACACGAGTAAATAATACAATTGTCTCATCAAAATGAGTGTCCTATTCGGGCAACGAACGTAGTGTGCTTCGTCCATTTTACGTTCGTCCTAATCGTCCTACCGAGATGACTATTCGCAAAAACTCGGTCTTTCGCAGACAACGTGGCAAATTTTGCGTCGTGCCTTGGGCCTAAACGATCAACAACAACGTGTGTTCGCCGAATGGGTTCTGGAGCAGTTAGCAACTGACCCTAATTTTCATCGAAAAATCATCTTCAGCCAGGAGCCCCATTTCTGGATGAATGGGTACATGAACAATTTGGGAGGATACCAATCCACATGAGATCTGAAAGCGTACAATGCATCCCAAAAAAGTCACTGCTTGGAGTGACTTGGAGATTTTGGGCTGACGGCGTCATCGGTTCTTATTTCTTTGAAAACCACGTTGGCCAGGCCATCACTGTCAACGGCGAGCACTATACCAACTTCTTTTGGCCGGATTTATGTGCCAGAGTTATGGAAAATTCTATCTTTTGGCATCAAGGTCTTTCAAATGAATAGAAAATTTTATTGATTTCTCACACACACTTCGTTTCTACAGAGGTAGCCTCCGAAACAAAATATCAAGAACGAATTTGATACACAGTAGGTCATTGTCTAGTCTTTAGTGGACAATTTCAACATTTACTGTGGATTTTCTTTGATTTTTGCGAGTGCATAAAGTAGCTGAATGTCATTAATGATTAATAAAATGAACTAGACCGCCTATTGCATCTCCTTCGGTTCACCAACTATGTTGCTGAAGCGAAAAGAGTGTTGCAGTTCCAGTATTTGGGAGCTGTGCTAGTGTCGGCTTTGATCTACGCTAGAGATTCCAATTTTACCTATCATCATTTATTGATCAAACAATACAAAGCACATAAAAGCTCAGAAGTGGCATTTTCAACACCTAATATTTTTAGTTCTTACTCTGAACACTAGAGGGCGACGGCAGTACGATGTCAGTATTTAATGTGAGTATCAACAGAATTGGGTAGCTAGCAGTCGCTGACAACCAGTCGGCGGGATCATATAGAAGTTGGAATGTACGTCAAAATTGAATTGAATCAAATAGCCGACTGGTTTGTCAGCGACTTCTACCCAGTTCTGTTGTTAATCACATTAAATACTGACTGCGTACCGCCATCGCTCTCTGGTGGTCAGGGTACGTACTAAACAATTGAGGTGACACGAAAATGTCAGTTCTGAGCTTCAATGGACTTTGTATTCTTTGATTCAACTGAAAATGAATTTGGGCATTGTCTATTGATTTGGGCGTTGCTTATTGACGCACTGCAACAGTATTGAGCTATTGAAAATTCGAAAACAGAACACTAGATGAGCTGAACTGCTCCCTTGTGGGAACTCTGAAAACTCATCTTCCTCTGTACGCATGATTGATCTCTTGTATAATAGATGGCGTACGAAGACGATGATTAGGGATTTTATACTATGCTTTAGGGCAGCTCTACACCAATGTTGGCCCAAGTGCTATTGGAATTTCAAATGGTAAGGTCACCAACATTTAAAGTATACCATTTTTGGTCAAACTGTACATTAGGGTGAGTTTTTTGATGGATACAAAACCAATAAACTTATATTTTCATGGGTTCTGTTTGTTTAAATATAAGCTTACCTTGGAAAATGTACTTTAGCTTTTCTTGTCGAATGAAATCGTTTACATTTTTCTTAAGTAAAAAATGCTAACGAGAGGAAGTTCTGAAAAAATAGTTGTCAGCTGCCACAATTTTTTTCTTCACTTTTTAACCTTTATTGGTCTTGGCTACCAGAACTAATCAGTGAACTGATATGGATTTGTTCGTGTCAGTGCTCATATTTGAAATTGTACATTTCAGGTTGTTTTCCAAAAGAGGTGCAATACATACAACACAGCATGATAAAGTGCAATGAGTTGTACAATTCAACAACATTGAATATTACTTAGTATTTCAATGAGTAGATAAACAACTTTGCATTGGTCTCAACATTGGCTTGTGAATTGTGGCTTCAAATTTTGATTCACATGTTGAATAAATGACATTTGGACCGTCATTTGGGTATTCTGAAGAGATTTGAATTACTCAGTTTGGGGAAAATATTATTTGATCTGAATAATAGAGATATAGAAAGTGAGTTTTCTTGAAATCTTTCAGAATTATACAAACATCAGGTGGTACTGAAGTGAATAACATTCATCATATGCTTCATATGCTTCAAAATTTTGAATACTGCTTTTGTCATAAAAATAGCTGATTTTGATGAACTCTCAATAACTATATTTAAAAAACGAAGGATGTGGTCATAATTCCATCATTTTTCAAATAAATAAATCTTTAATTTGAAAGGGTTTTCTAAAGCTTTGAAAATCACATTGGCCAAATTCATTCACCTATGCTCATTTCCTGAATCAGTTGATTAAATCATTTATAGAATACTCTACAACAATAAAGTGAAATTTTTGTTGTTTGACACATGTTTTTCTAGTTTTCAATGGTTTATTAAATTGATACAAATGTTCAAAAGTCACTTTCTTCATTTGAATAATATTGCTTTCAGAAAATATTCAACAGAGTTCTTCTTTTAGAACCTCACTGCATTTTTTCGTGCATTCAAACGTTGAGTAAAGAGAACTGTTTTCTCTTGAAAAACGACTCAAATATTTGTGAAATGTTGAACTGCCAATGAAAAAACTGAGTGTTTTTGATCTCACAAGAAGAATCCGCACAACTCGTGAATTGACAACACTAGATGGCATCATAGGGTAGGTTTCTGAATCAATAAATGTTTTCTCACATCGAGTGAAGATGGTAGCACCAAAATACTCTCGGCTACACAGATGTATAGAAACGAATTAGGAGAAAGACCACACTATATGTTTTATTAAATTTAATTTGGATTTACTTGGGCGAATTTTCAACCTTCCTCATATGTTTCATGCTGTCAAGGTTTCTTCTGGTGTTTGGGCTTTTAATCACTTTTTTCTGGAAGGACTCTACCGCCTTCAGGGTACGACTGGGGTTAGAGCTCTTTATATGAGATCAGTATTAAAAGGTCCGCGATGGTATATGTTTACCTATTGAGGATGGTAACATATAATGTGTTGATTGGAAAACTATTTAGACGGATATGGTATCAATCCCAGTGGCGGATCCAGCCAGTTCCCCCTTTGGACGCAGAAAATGTGTAATTATGGAGCCTAAACCAGTCCTACACTCTTACCCATTGCCAAAACGCAACCGATAACCAGATTCCTGTATCTCAAGTGCGCCCCCTCCTCAATAAATTCCTAGATACGCTCCTGATCAATCATTATGAAATGAAATGAAATGCTTTATTCAAATAAGATACATCCTAATATATACAACAATAATACAAAAAAGATCTACTTATATTTGTTGATAAGTGTCTTACCTACGATAATTGAAAATACAAAAAAAGAATAANGCATGATAGAAATATCTATTGATGATCTACACATTTCCTAAATAGTTTATTGCTATTTGATGAATTTTTATTTCAGATTTATTCAGGTTCCACATTTCGCAAAAAAGTACTTCTCAAAGGATAATTTCTCTGACACATACAAAACATATATTTTCGTCATTTTTATCTCTAATGTCTGTGATTATTGTTAGGATGGTTGAATAGAACTGGCCGATATTTGATGAAAATCCATATTAAAAACTAATTGATACAGTTAATTGTATCATACAATAAACTGTATTGATCAATTTTTCATTGTAAGGATATTATTCGTGATTCGACTTTTATTGTCTAATATGTTATCACCCGAAGATTATTGTGGATACTAACAATCAAAACGTCGTGAAGTAACTTCGTTTGGAATCTTTCAATTTAAATATTTTCAATTTTCATTTCTTGTTAATAATTTTTTAATTTTTCAGCTTTGTCAATAGTTCAATTTTTTGGTTTTTCCGCTCGGTGATTCACAGTCGTCTCCCAATTATTTTCATCAACTCTGAGTAAAGAGATCATCGAAACGAAAACGGCCCCTTTGAATGAAAACAAAATCCAATGAACTGTTATAATTATTTGAGTTCCATCATATTTAACATAATGTCTAATATTTGTAGCAAAACAAACGAATTTCTGGGAAAATTTCATCAATATCCATCTAAGCTGAAATAACAACTTCCACTGATAGTCAGATGATTAACCAATGGCTGGAATTGACCTTTTGAACTTCTTATCATTCGATGTCGATTTTAGGGTCTATAGGCGACCTTTGTGGTACAGAGTAACCATTCATTAGTAGCATCCGAGAGTCAGCATCAGTTGTTTCTGTTGTGAAGTGCATCGTTTTAATTTGAGTGATCTCTAAATCGCACATGCATCAACGATGAGCGTTTTTCACCAGCTTGTGGGGATAGTTTTTCTCACAACTTTGGTTTCCTCGGAATACAGTAAGTCAAAAGAAATAGTAGTAATAGCGGTTCCAATATCCATGAAAGCATCGCTTGATGCGGATAGTTTGAAGCGCTCAACTTTTTTCAAAACAGATCTTACATTTTTGTATAAAAAAGAGCTTCAGTTTGGTTGGGAATTTTTGAATTTGTATGATCAAGTACTAAGAGTGAATTCGATTCCTATTTGTCTTTTGATCTCCCATCATGATCTCCGTTGTGAAATTGTGGAGGAAAATACTTGATATTATATTTCAATTTCATCTCCTCCATTTGATGTTTGTAAAGAATTGAATTGCGGTAATTTTTATGGTTTCTGGAATATTTTGTTATCTCAGCACATCGTCTTATTATTTAATTATACTGAGTGTGTGGAGTTATATGATTCAGTTGTTATGATCATTAAGCCAGGTGTATTAAGTCTCCTTGAAATATTTTCAGGTGACTGTATATATCATTTTACACCTGAAAGAACTGAATGTAAATGAATATTACCTTCTTCATTGTCTGAGATCTGATATCAGTCAGTGTTAGGAATCACACGTTAAAAGGTAAGACCTCGTTAATCCTTAGCTCGCACAAGTTTTAACTTCTGAGTGTTGTCGTTCGTAGGGGTGCGATAGCTGGTTAAAGAAAAAAACATATTTTAAACATATTTCAAACATATATTTTTCATTGATGGGATGAATGTTGAAGTTACTCAAATGGTTATATTTTTCTGTGTTTTAATGTTGTAATCCAATTATGTATTGAAGACAAGGCTGGGAATGATTCAACTGAGAACAGGTTCCATTATTTTCTACTGCAGTTCAGTTTTGTACTCCTCCTCACACGAGTAAAATATTTTCCTTAGAAAATATAGTTTTTAAAGATTGTGAAAAAATACAACAATCAAAACAAATATTGAACGTTTCAACTGAGAGTTGTTCAGTAAAAAATAGTATTTTCCATTAGTTTATTAATACTCAAGTTCCATTTTTTTGAATATTTGACGTTGGAATACTCTGGAATACTCTGGAATATCCAGAATGTATTATCTTGCATGCCGTCAGTTTAGTGGTAGTATTCAAATCAATTTGACTTTTCTGTATGAATATAAGATATTTTTTTCTGTTTCCTAATTAAAATAGCTTGAAATAATTTCATCGGTAGTTATTTTATTCACGTTTTGAATCTAATACAATTTTATTGTATATACCGAATATATTAGAAACTATGTGTAATATTGTATTTGGCGATCATTTTGGAGCTGAACTACGTGCAGATGATATTTAATTGGAAAAATTCCTTGGACATCTATCACGGAAAGCAGCTTCTGAGGTACCTTGAATATCATGATATTATTGCAGTTTAAGTAAACCCATCAAATTTTGAGAACATAGGCTTTCAGGCCGTGATCGGAGGAACCTGAAGTACAAAACGTTTCGTTTGCTCCCACAGTGGACATCATCAGTGGTATTTGCGTAGACTGCCAGGACAAGGATGATTTCTGTCGCAGTATCAGACGGAATATTTGGTTCTTCCAGTTCCATCACATTTTTCCATGTACTTTCAATTGTACTTCGACATCTAGAAAGGAACACGCGCTGCGGTTTTGTAGGTTGTCAGTGAAAATTTCACAATGAAGTGTTACTTTATTCACAATTTCATTAGGGCCAAACGGGATGAACCTTTTTTCAAAGAATAGAGTAACATATACGTATTCTCTGGATGTAAAGACCAATTTCATAAACTACACCTTACGATTTGATCTCCACAAACTCATTTAAAAAAAATTCACGACGTGTTTCACTAACACAGTAGCTTTTTCGTAGTGAATAACGTACTAAAAGTTAATTTTTTTCTCTAATATTTATTCTCAATAATAATACTTCATTGTTTTCAATAATGGTGATCTATTCAAATCCAATTGGTCATTCAGTAAAATGTTTGAATTTTCAAGTTTTTTAATTTTCATCGCTTTCAAATAATTGAGCTTCAAGCTTTTATTTTCTATGTGTGAAATTTCAGAATCTCTGTTGAAGATATAATTTTCTTGTAAAAGATGATTTGAATATGTTGAACTTGTTTTCTTATTTACGCTCATATGGTGTTCCTGGATACGATTTCTAAATGCTCTGCCAGTTTGACCAATATATACCCTAGGACAAGTTCTACACTTTAATTTATATCTTGTTTATTAAATAATTGAGCCACTTTTTCTGTTGTTTGTCCAAAATATGTTGAAGCTCTATAATTTTGATTTTGATTATCTAACTCATCAATAGGAAACACGTCCCGAATCGTGTTGTTTACTGCAATTTGCTTAATGATATTGAATCCTTCATTGATATTATCTGATGTTGAAACAGTAACATTGACTAATCTATTATAAGATACTATTTTGTGTTGATATGAATGGGTAGAATCGTAATGAATAGTAGGGAAGGTTTGCGATAAATTCAAAAATCATATTTGTTGTTTATTCAAGTGATTGTTAAGTCTGAACAATTGATTGAGTTTGATTTGCCTCCTTTTATTTCAATAGGGAATTTATTTTTTTCATGAATTTTGTTCATATTCCTATGAAAAATATATAATTGCTAAACATACCAAAACGTCCTTTTTATTGAATCTTTCATTCGAAACAGGAAAATTCCCCACAACCCTCAAGAAAGGGAAAGTCATTCCTATTTATAAAAAAACACTGTCCCGATTACATGGAAAATTATAGACCAATAACGATTTGCAGTAGTTTCTCGAAAGTTTTCGAAAATGGATTTTTGGACAGGCTGATGAATTTTATCAATGAGCATAATATTTTGACAAATAGCCAGCACGGTTTTCGACCGGGTAAATCAACAACTAGTGCAATCTATGAGTTCTATGACAATCTCATAAACCATATAGAACAAGGAGAGGTCCCAATGGGCATTTTCTGTGACCTGAGTCGAGCTTTCGACTGTGTGGACCACGATATTCTTTTATCAAAGTTGTATAACTATGGTATTAGAGGTGTTTGTCTGGAATGGTTAGAATCATTTATTAGATGTCGTTCTCAGTATGTGAGTCTGAAACATCATCAAAATAATATAATTCGTAATGTTACATCTGCCAATATTGATATTAATATAGGTGTTCCACAAGGATCTATTTTGGGCCCAGTTCTTTTTATTTTGTACATAAATGAAATCTCAAATTCCTTTCCGGATATTGAGATGACAATTTATGCAGACGATACCTCTCTACTGATTTCCAACATTGATTGAAACTCAATCTTTCGGAATGCTCGGAAATTAACAGATTCAAGAATTCTGAAAATTCACCAAATGACCTGATAGAATTGAATTCTTCTAAATTAAAATCTTTTGTCTGATGTGGAACTTGGAATTCAGTTTATGAGATGTCCCTTAATGAGTTTGGAAAATCTCTTTCAAAATGTTGAAGCTTTCCATTAATTTATACTTCAACTCAGGGATTAAGTGGGGAATGGAAAAAAATGCCAGCGTGGTCCAAACAGAACTAGCTGGTATCTCAATCGCCACGAAAGAAATAACCAGGAAAGGAATTTCTGGCAAAAACATAACAATCTGCACTGATTGCAGACAAACCCTATTAGCCTTGAACAGACGAAGTGTTATCTCAGGGCTAGTACTAGAGTGCCACCAAGATTTAGCCAAAGCCTCGGTAGATAATGAGGTGGGTTGAAGGGCACGACAAGAGTGAAGGTAATCGTATTGCCGACCCTTCAGCGAAGGAAGCGGCTGGATTGAGAATTTTAGGACCCAGTGGCACCTACGGCCTGATGACTTCGACAATTGCGGAACTAGCCAAACGTCACACCCATGCTCAATCCTTAAAGAGATGGGATGAAGTCAAAGGATGCAATATTGCCAGGATCACTCTGGGCGACCCTGGGAAGCTGGCGCCGAAGAAATATTTGGCGATGACCAGGTGAAATCCACGCACAACAGTAGGATTTCTGACTGGCTACTGTCAACTAAGTAAGCACCTCCACAATATAGGGCTATTGGACACACATCTATGCAAGATGTTTGAATAGGATGATGAAACGGTCAGGCATGTCCTACGCGAATGTCCGGAGATATCGTCAATAAGAGAGTGTGCGTTCGGCGAGTCTTGACCTACACCTGCCGATATGAAGGAGATGTCTGCCAGTGACCTGTCCATCTTCCTGGAAAGGACAGGATGGACGATGACCTAGGCCTATGTGGCCTATGTGCTGTGAGTCTACACTCACCCTCCCTACTCTACAGATACAGATACCCACACTCAGGTGAAATTATTAGTCATTGAGTAAAAGGTCATATGATTAAATTTGTTATACTCTACAGGGTGTAACTGAATAAGTGTAAAACATTCAAGGAGGTGATTCCTCATCGGAAAAAAGATAGGATCTTTCATATGAAGAAACTTCATTGGAGCATCCCTTGTTAAGATACAGTCCCTTAAAGGGGGTACATAAAATTTGTATAACAATTTTTTCACAAGCACTGAAAAAGTTACAATATTGAAATCAACCTGACGTTTTGTACTACCAAAAAGACACTTAGCCAGTAATTCACTTGGTTCACCCCATGGTTGTAAGGGGTGGAAAACGCAACCCCTAAAATTCATCTCCAATGTANTTAAATGGTAAACAAATAATAAGACAAAAAGTTACATTGGAAATGAATTTTAGGGTTTGCGTTTTCCACCCCTTACAACCATGGGGTAAACCAAATAAATTACTGGCTAAGTGTCTTTTTGGTAGTAAAAAACGTCAGGTTAATTTTGATATTGTAACTTCTTCAGTGCTTGTGAAAAAAATTGTTATACAAATTTTATGTACCTCCTTTAAGGGGCTGTATCTCAACAAGGGATGCTCCAATGAAATTTCTTCAGATGAAAGATGCTATCTTTTTTTCGATGACGAATCACCTCCTTGAATGTTTTACACTTATTGAGTTACACCCTGAATAAGTATGAAGCAAAAATCATGTAGTTAGTACGAAAACGCCAAAATCTACACGTGTTGCGATGTTGTAAATTGTTCAATAAAATTCTCACGATGAAGGGTTACTTGAATATTCAAAATATTTTTATTTCTTACTCAATACATTTTTAAATGTAGTGAGTAAGAAATATTGAATGCTGATTCAAATGTTTGACTTCAGTGAATGCGCCTATATCTAGAAGTAAAATATAACAGTGAACACCACTCGAAAAAATTCAAATCAATATTGAATTTATTTGAAAATCCTACATATATCATCCATGCCGGGAGAAGGCCAACAAAATCCTGTTACACGCTATATAAATATTTCCTCGTTTCTTTTCCTATGATGAGTTCTACAGACACTGAATCTTTTCCGCAATGAAATCCTCATGTGATGATCTGTAATGGGGATAAGGACTGAAGTGATCGTTGACTTACATTTTCCAAACTCGCTGATCTTCTAATCGATAACCCTTCGTTTGATATATTCCCGGGATTCGACATTACGAACTCAAGTTCAAGCAGAATGTATTAGATAGATCCCAAATTAATTAAGTTACAATGTAGGTATATTACAAGTGCTTCATTGCATGGCATAGCGTAGGTAGTTCAGTTTTCATTCTAAATTCAATCACGAACATATAATTTGAGTTGCGATTATGATAACGCATTCTCAGCTATGAAACTGGAAACTGGAAAATACCAGACGTCTCCTTTTTCTAGAAAGTGGTTGAGAATGGTAGATGAACTATTCCACAAGTGTGTATCTTTGTAAATTTTGGAAAAATTCATAACATATTCTCAAAATCGATTGGATATATTCAAAAATAAGCACTTTTCTCAAACACCAGAACTTTAATACTGTTTTCGACGCGCGTTCCACCAACCAAGTTAGCGTTTTCAGGAGATGGATAAAACTAATTCTTAACTCAAAAACTGGTCTCTATTTATATCTAACATTTATTATATCTTTTTTATTCAAGACAAAACACAAGCACTACAGGAAAATCCTTAAGGTGCTCTAAAAGCAGTGCCTGAGCGAAAGAAGCGATTGACATTGGATTTAAATCGCTGGAGGTTAAATTCGTTTTAAAAAACTTTCTCAGGAAGTTTATTCCACATAAACGCAGTTCTCCAGATCAAAGAGTTCTTAAACAGTGAAGTTCGAGGTGTACTGTGTTGAACCTCAAAACAATGAGCAGCCACTGTCCGTCGCGTATTTCTGACATGTACCGCTCTCGGTTGAATCACTTGAATACCTTTCGTGAAAGTATATACAAGAGAGAGACATCTCCAACCTGTCTTCAATGTTCCAGACTGTTAAGGTTGTAAGCGATGCAATGAGCGATGAATGAGGGGAAAGCAATTTCGGCAGTTTTCTGCGATTTTTCGAAAGCCTTCGACTGTGTCAATCATGACATAGTTATCAAAAAAATGTACTGTTATGGCATAAGAGGGACATGTCTCAAATGGTTCATATCGTACTTGAAAGGTAGATCCCAGCTGACGAGATTCAATAATGCGTATTCGGACATTTTATCTACAGATTGCGGAGTGCCTCAGGGATCGGTTTTAGGGCCCATCTTTTTCCTATTATACATCAATGATCTTGCCACAGTGGATATTGAAGGGTCATTCACAATTTTTGCCGATGATACCACATTGTGATGGCATGAAAAATACTAACAACTTGAAACAAAGGATATCATTAGACTTTGAAAAAGTTAAACAGTGGTGTGATTCTAATTTACTCTCCTTCAACGTAGACAAGACCAAAATTGTAACTTGCTATTAGATGGTAGGAGGACAGAAGAAACGACTTGTACTTAATTTCTTGGTCTGCATATTGACAATGAGTTAAAATTTAAAGAACATATCACATCTTCATGAACAAAATTGGCTTTAGGATCGTTTGCTGTCAGAATTGTCTCCAATGAACTTGATATATTTACTGCTAGATTGACTTACTTTGCCCTAGTAGAGTCTCATCTGAGGTATGGCATTGCATTTTGGGGATTTTGTAGCAAACAACTATTGAATTAGGTCTTTGTGTTGCAAAAGAGATCTTTGCGGTTTTTATGTTGGGCAAACCATAGGGTTGTAGACAACTTTTCGTTAAATGCCGAATCCTCACTCTATTCAGCATCTTCATTCTCGAAGTTGTCTGATTCATAAAATATATAACACTGATTCTCCAGATACACATAGAATCCACAACACAAGACAGAATGGTAGTAATACTTTTCATCTGCCAATAACCAGACTGATTCTAACGAAACACTTTAACATGTATGGAGGGAAAAAATGTTCAACCATTTTCCACAGGTAGTTAGGGATACAATAGAGCAGGGACGTTTCAAAAATATACTACTCATGAAAGCTTATTATAGCCTGCAGGAATATTATGATGACACATTGTAAATATTCTCAGTGTTCTGCCAAGATAAGCTTAACAATAATATGTATTAACGATCAAGTTTTTATCATTATTATTATACATATGTTCTTGTTTTATTTCACAATAATATGTGTAAATTAAATTGTGATACAATTATATTTATGATGAACATGCACGGTTTGTTTTTTTTGACAAATATGTTATATACACACATCGGAAAAGTCTAGGGATATTTTAAATATGTTAAAGCACAATATTTCCAGTTTAATTGCTGAGCAAGAACTGCATAGAATGTACAAACTCGACACTTTCAGATTATTCATTTTAGCCGAAAACCTACAGTTTGTGAAAAACTTGATAAAAGATTAGTTACCGTTTTTGCAGGCTTTGTTCAACCCATAGAAATCTACAGGGTGGTCGACTGGTTGACTGGTTATTATATAACTATAGATTAATTTTGAGTTGGGTATTTCAGTCAATCTCTCCGGGCTATGGAAACACTATTTTTTGCTATTCAAGCTTGAATAGCAAAATTCAGTGCTAGTAGCGCCATCTGTATGTTGGCCTACCAACTTTTCATACCATCTAGTATATACTAGGTTTGGGGAGTACCCGTTGCTTTCAGCTACAGTCCTGATATTTTTCTCAGTAGCGTACCTCCTTTCGCTGAAGGGAAACGTAACAAATCTATGGGCAAGTACGTCTAGACCTGCAAATTTGTGTTGTGGCAAAGGTGTGAGCTATCTAAAATTATTTTTCCTGATGTCATCAATTCCTATACCCTCTTGGCCAGAGGTTCTAATTTAACGTTTCATCACTTGAGTTATTGAGAACAATGAGAAGATATTGAGTCATCTCAGATAGAATGGTTTGATTTTTCTTTGGGAAATCATTTTGATACGAAGAATTTTGTGGTATTTCAAGATACAAAAAAAGGTGAAATCTCAAGTTTTGTTGACCATGTTCTCCATGTCAGAAGTGTAGAGACAATTGACACTATTCAGCTTCCATCCGTTTTTCGGTTATTTTTATTATTGGAAATAAGAAAGAAAAGCAGATGGAATGAGGTTTGTATTGATGATCATTTAGATTCTTATATCCACCGGATATTTCACTGAAACCTTTCACAAACTGGATATACGATTACGTTCAAAATGATTTCGGTAATATTTGTCTAATCTTGTGATTCCTGAACAGTTGAATTTTTTTTCAATGGTAATTGAATTTGTTGTGGCGATATCTATTACTCTTAGTTTTCTTTCAGTGAAAACCATGTCACTAACATGAACATCTTGCTCTCAGTTATGAGTTATGGCTACGGAAAGCGCATACATCTTCAGTATGTTTCTGTGAGACCGCCTGAAAAGACATAACTTATGGAAACCTTTTATTGATAAGATTCTTTTCTAAACCGAAAATGATTGAAGTAAATCATGGAAAGTTCCTTGATAGGAAGGAACATGTTACGAATCACACGTTAAAATGTAAGACCTCGTTAGTCCTTAGCTTGCACAAGCTTCGACTGCTGAGGGTTGTCGTTCGTAGGCGTGCGACAGCTGGTTAACGGAAAAACATATTTTAAAGAGATTTTTCTTGAAACAGCTTCTCATATATTTTTTTAATTCCTTTGAGAGTGAGTTACATCACTTTGAATCGAAGTGGAATTGCGAAAACTAGAAAAATGAAGAATGTTCCAATCTTAAAAATCATCAAAGAATCACTTTCTTGAACCTATATGAATTCATGATTGAATTTTCATCAGATTCACTAGATTTGTTACCTCCAGATAGAAGTTTGATCAGTTGAAATACTATTTTGTTTTGGGATTTATATCTTAACGATTCATTTAACGATGTTTCGTATTTTTTCCGGATGTTGTCCTCAGTGTGAACCTTGTTTCTCGAGATAAATGAAGTTGTTCCTATCAAGTTTTCTTGCAAGGATAATAATATTTGTATTGTCCATTGTCATTCTTCAAGAGCATTCCATTCATCTGTGGTAATTAGATTCAAAGGTAATGAACTATTTTGAAGTTCAATCGATCAATTTACATTTTCTATAAATGATCATTCGTTTTGCATCGTATCTGGCAAAATACAGTTTTGTTTTTCATCAACAAAATATTTGAAATTACTGAATTTGTGGAAATCTCTTTCAGTCAACTGAAATTTACATTTCAACGACAGTGTCTGTCATGAATGTGATTTCCTGGAGCTATATTTTCAAAATAGAAAAACACTTCTTTTATCAAATCTTGGCATCTTGAACTAGATGTCTCAATTCCTTTGTGTAGTTCAGCTCATTACTGGCGCAATGGAAATCTGGATTTTCTCTACCGCATATTTATTTTATTGAATTGTATTTTGAATAATCGAAATTGGATTCTAATTAAATTTTGTGACACTTTCTGGTACCTTTTGAACTGAAGGAAAGCATCCAACATCCGCTCTAATTGGTTGCATGCTTTGTTATTTCTCCATTGATGCATAAATCTCTTTTTTCGAACCTTCATGTCGACAATAATAATTTCAAAAGAGCTTTCCATTCCTTATCGAGTTAGAAATATAGTATTTTTAAGAAGATGAAAATTCTCGATTCATTTTGTAGACTTCATTCTATCGTATATGTATTTTTTCAACTCAGAATATTGGAATTTACAATAGTTTGGAAAAGGCAAGTGAGGAAGATGACTTTGAGCCGATTTTTAACCTACATATTCAAAAGCAACGAAAAGCTACCATTCTTAGATGTTTAAGACACAAGAAATGGCTCAAAATGTGTCTTGGAGTCCCGCAGGGAACAGTTCATATGCTGTTTTTTCATCAATAACGTCAATAATGTGTAATGTGTAAGTCAAAACAAACTAATCATATTCTGTAACAGAAATATAAATTTCGTGGAATATAATATCTCGAATTCTGAGAGACCAACTGCTATATGGAATAATAGTAACCATCTGATATTGAATTTGGACAAAACATAGAGCTTTCACACTCAATACTGATGACGTTGCTAATGACATTGAATTATAAGGGGTTTACTATCCATTTCAAAGTCTAGCAATAGCAAATATCTGTTCAGGTTTCTCGAATACACAGACTATTTGTAGCAAACACAATTCAGTTGACGACAAATATCTTATTTATTTGTAGTAAATAACATTGTTCAATTATATCCAATTAATTTTCTTTAATGACAAATGAAAATTCAATTTTCCATTCAAATCTTTCTTTTAGGAACAAAAAGTGGTTTGCGGATTATATTTGTTGGAAGTATCAGTTACAGAAATCCAAATGATTGTGGTGATTGTTTTCAGAAACCAATATATGGGAATGTTCACCATACTTATTCACCATATAGGTATATACCTTGCAAGTATTATTAGTATTAGATTATTTTTTACTGAAGGAGTTTGAAAAAAGTATACGTAAAATGAAAATAGAAACTCCATATTTGAAAAATATAATCTATAACAACCCACTCTGACATTTTTTGATATTGTTAAAAATGATCGATGATATAATTTGTTGAATAATATTCGAAACTGTAGATATTTTGCGTTGGTATGAAGTCTATAACTTTCTTTTCTAATCACATAATCTTCAAAAAAATTGACATTATTGGAACAATTAAATATCACTTTCTGCTTGACGATTTCAAAATTTTTTGTTTATCTCAGTCGAAGATTTTTCTGAGTAATCTTGAGAGGACACAATTTCGAGGTTTGTAATTATTTGATGTGTTTCATCGACACAATTGATCACTACTACTCTTCTTCAGTTTTGTGAATTTGGGTCACTCGATTTTTTCAATATCGCGAAATTTTCAAATATCAGAAGAAATAACAGTTTGTTTCTCATATTTTCATAGTAAACAATGTGGTTTCAAGGCCTTCAGAGAATGAGACCTCATATCCACTTCAGTGAGTTTAGAAATGAGATGAAGTCTACAATATATGTGACTCCTTGTCGTTATAATCTATATGCATTTTCGAATCACAGTGGGTCTACGTACAGCGGACACTATACATCATTCTGCAGACATCCTTATACCGGCACGTGGCACGAATACAATGATTCACACGTGTCACCAATTTCACCAAAACCGCTTGTGAATGGAGATGCATACATCCTCTTTTATGAAAAGGTAGAAACGATTTCTCACCTTTGAGCGTTTTGGAAAGTTATTTTTGAACTGTTGATTTTAATGTTATAATGAATTATATATTTGAACCCAATTCATTTTTAACTCTTCCTCCACTTTTTTTTATATTTCTTTTGCGGAAGTTTTGTAAGTGAATAATTCCTCATGTCAGGAGAATAACGAGTAAATATGATACTTATATGATACTTGATGAAAACAATTTTTTGAGTGACGCAATGACTCCTAGAAAAGATAAATATGATGTTGATGAATTCGCGTTTGTTGCTCCTGACCTCATCTTATCTCACGTTCATTAATAATTATCATGTTCGAGTCAAACGGATTCCCAACACGTGGGAAAATTTCGATAATTGTTGATGTTGAATTATTGATATGGAGAGGAATAACATGAAATAGAACAAGAATTTGAAATGTTGAAGAAGAGTCATTTTTGTGAAGGAATTAAAATTTTTAACGATTTTTTAGTTGCTCCTTTCTATTTAGTTATCTATCACATTTTTTCANTATATCATGTGTATGATCTTAAAGGATGAATGAAGTTTATTATTGTTATTATTATTGCGCGGAATGTGGTTTTCTAGACTTCAATTCAATACCAACTTGGTAAACATTTTCAATTCAACTTATTTATTACATAGTTCCTTTCCATTTATACAAACAATTTACTAGGACGAATTGCTTTACTGTGCATAACTTTGTTTGGGAAAATAAAAGGTAGTCGATGTTATCGAATAGTTTCCTCACGCCATCAACATTCTGTTTTATCTGTGTATCTATTTTACAACGTAATTCGGCTACTGTTCCATGTCATTTATTTCTTACGTTAAACCGATTTCATAATAGCTCAACTTTGATAATAGCATCAAGTAATCGGATTTATTTATACGTAGTGGTTAAACGAAACCAAAAAAGATATTTTATCAAGAACTACGTCAACATTTGAGGAAAACGCAGAGGCTCGTTGATTTTTTAATGAAGGGAGATCCTCTTCTCTGGTTTTCATAACAATCTCGGAATGTCTGAAGCGTTTTATCATTGTATGAATTCAATAATAATGTCTAATNCTTCGTATATTCACTACTAAACCGGACATTTCTGTTAAGATTCGAAGTTATTAGCATTTAATTGACCAATTTTGGGTTTTTGTACTAAAAATCGTAAAAGTTCCCTTAAAAATCAAAAACGCGCTAGAAAATATATATGTATGAATATGTTCTACATGGGCTAGTGTATCACCCCCTTGAAGGTTTGCACCCAGCTACCAAACACATCAGTTTTAGTTGGTTTTCACTGTGTAGAGTATAATTTATATAATTTTGTATTCAATCATTGTAATACAGGGGTTTCCCGTTTATACTGAATAAATGAATAAATAAATAAATACATAAATAAATAAACAAATAAATAAATACATTCAGATGGTCATCAATTTGGACACTTAATCAACTAAGCATTAGCATGGAACATTCTCACTGATTTCGATGAATTCATATTCGATAAAACATCATTACCTACTGAAATTGTATTACTCAATACTGCTTGGAGTGGCCACGTTTCCTGATATGCAGGACTTTTGATTCAAATTTCAACCTCTTATATTTATATTGTAAGATTGTATACAATATCTAGTTTTTTGATAGGTGATACTACTTTCTATGTGAAAGCATCTTCAGTTTGATTCCATCCATCACAATAGAGATATCTGCTTTAGTATATCTACCAAATCAGTTGAAGACATTTGACACATCATTGGTATGGTTTTGAATGCTGCATTATTATGTTCACTCAAACCTATCACAACTCCATGTTCATGTTTCTTTCTTGAAGATTTATATGAGAATATTCAACGTTTTTTGTATGGTATTGTCATTTTGTGAGGAATTTCCTTCATCTGTTCGCAATATTTTGCTGAAGACTCGCTCTAAATTTTTTTGGAATTCGTTTTTGGAATTTTTGAATAGAAAATTAGTTTTGCAAATCTTCCGGAGATATACTATTTATAGATTCCAATAACATTCAACGACAGCAGGATGTTGCATATTTTGATGAGGATCTAGAGGTGATCTCGAATTGGGTGAAAGTAACCAGGTTCAATTCAATTCCACAAAAACACAGGTTTTCTCCAAAAAGATGAATGTCCCCGAACCGAAAGTAATAATGTCAGGACAGACAATTCCGCCTTCTGCTTCGATAGGTTTGTTGGGGGTTAAAATGGACACCAATATGTCTTGGCACAATCATGTCACTGGAATTGCAAAGGCTGCTACTCAAAAGCTTGAAACACTGCTCCGAACCAGAAAACTCTACACACCTCACTAACTGTTGATGCTTTATGAAGCTCACATCAGACCCTCTGTGGAGTATGGTTCACATGTGTGGAGCTCCGCCCCTAACCATACACTGAAGCTGCTGGATTCTATCCAGAAACGAGCCATCTGCTTGATTGGAGACTCGAACTTCATTCACAACCCTGATAGTCTGGAATATCGAAGAAAGGTTGGAGATTTGTCTCTATCTTATAGATACTTTCAAGGGAGGCATTCACGTGGTTTGGCATATTTGATTCCACCAAGATCCGTACATTTCAGAAATACGCAACGGACTGTGGCTGCTCATTGTTTTGAGGTTCAACTCAGTACACTCGAACTTCACTGTTTAAGAACCCTTTTCATCTGGAGAACTGCGTGTATGAGGAATAAGCTTCCCAAGAACGTTTTTCCAAATGGATTTAATCTACAGCGATTCGAATTCAATGTGAATCGCTACTTTCGCACAGGCGCCTTAGGGATGTTCCTGAAGTGCTTCTTTTGACTCATGATTATTTTATGTATGACTGCCTAATGCACACAAGAATTACAATAACTCTTGTGAAAAGATAGGATGAGAAAAAATAACTAGCTAAAGAAAATTCAAATCCAAGATAGAGTGGATGTAAACATTGACATGTCCTACGCACGTGATATTGAAAATCCCAAGAATTTGCCAGAGTTGTATTCAGAACCAACATCTT